>NCQT01008888.1:10260-22425 GCA_002740465.1 Stenocereus thurberi | reverse complement strand
ATGTCTGAGTCATCAACCTCCTTTACTTCAACAACGTATTGAGCATCAATGGCCACACATTTCCCCTCATCAGCCACAATAGAATTAGACACAGCAGTAATAATATCACCATCGTCAGACACAACACAATTACACTCAAAAGCCACATCTTTCCATTTCGAAACACCAATAGGATTAGACAAAACTCTAGCATAATCACAACATCAATGACCTTGGCAATAGACTAGCCTAATTTAGACAGCAAAAATGAAGAATCATCTGCAAAAAAAAAAGCATAATTTTTGTGGTGAGCTAGACTGCATAATTGATGAGCACAGGCTAAATCCTAGTAAGCTAAACATATTTTTAGTGAGATGAACTTCTATCTTTTTAGCGAGCATAGAAATGCTCTGTAAAAGAAGACATAATTTTTACAGTGAGCTAAGTATATAATTGCTTAGCACAAATTGAACTTAGCAAGTTGAACATATGTCTTGTTCTAGTGAGCTAACAACTATATTTAGTGAGTAGAGAACTGACTATAGTGAACTGTTATTTTTCCCATTAGGCAAGCATAATTTTTGTAGTGAGTTCAACTACGTAATTGGTGAGTACAAACTGAATCCTGGTGAGCTAAACATATTTTTCTAGTGAGCACAGAAGCGCTCTGCATAAGCAAACACAACTGTTATAGTGGGCCAAAATGTATAATTGCTTAGCACAAACTGAACTTAGTGAGCTGACATATTTCTTTTTCTAGTGAGCGAACAACTATATTTAGTAAGCACAGAACTGATTATGGTGAGTTGTTGTTTTTCCTATTAGGAAAAATAAAATTTAGTGAGATGAAGTATATTCAAACATCAAGAAAAAACATTATTAAAATTGTATATTAACCATTCATAGACAACTAGAAATCACAAAATAAAATTCAAACAAGAAAACAATCATTCTAATAAACATTGCAAATTAACTAATAAATACCACTTCTATATTCAAACCTCCAAGTACATTATATTTTTAGAACATAGAATCATAACAACGAACACAATCAAATTTGTAAATCTTGAAATTAGGTTATCAGAATACAAAATAAAAAAACGTAATTTCAAAATTGAAAACAAAAACAGAGATTAGCAATAGCATAATCAGATATGAAGAAGAACTTGCATTTGAAGAATCTTCAAGATCAATAGTGACATTATGATCAATTCCAGACATTGAATAATTACCAAAAGACTGAAGGAATTGAAACAGCAAAGAGGGCCAATTTTTGAATAGAGCAACGAAAATGAAGAAAAACGCAAAAGAAAATGCACAGCAAGCTTGATTTGAGTTCTAAAAATGTTTTTTTTTTTTTTAACAAATATGTGAGACACAAGCCCAAACTGAGACCCAAAAACAAAACGTTGTGGGCCAGTTACACAAATGAAATATTCACCCGGATATACACAATAATTTGCATCAAGCAACCAGAAGCTTTGGATGATCTTGCTCCACATCAAGCTTTTTTTGCGTAAATTGGGTCTGCAAATTTCTCTACAATTAGAAAAAAAGATTTAGGGTAACAAAATTCTATAGGTTGAGCTGGCAGGTCATGCAAAAGATAAGGGCCATGGTGACTGCAATCGTGTATGTGGTTGGTCATAAGCTAGGCATGGATCTAATTAGCAACGATAGTCACAGACTAGTGGTGGAAGGTATTGGTCGATTAATAGGTAATGTACACTTTATTTGCACTTATTTTTACTTTTCAAGATTTATACATTACATGCATTCTTTCTTTTAGATTTGTCCATTCGAATGGGTGAGTTAAACATGGTTAAGGTGTATTTAGCTTCAAATAAGGTATGGATTAGGTGTATTTTCAGTTCGGATAAAGAATGGATGGATGTGTTCTGGTTTTAAATGTCTTGGGTAAACCCAATGGATTTAGAGCGCCTTTTGTGAGTTAATTTTCTTTTCTCAAAATCTAAAACACGTCATATTTATTAGTTAAAATTGTCTATATTTAATGAAAAAGCATTGGAATTGTGATTTCTTAAAGGATATTGAAAATATTCAAATTTTTCATTATAATTTACAAACATCATGTATCGGTGAGCAATGAGTTGAGTCCTCTTTTTGGTGGGTTAATAATGGGTCGAGTCATTAATGAGCCAACTAGTCTAGAGCATGTTAATGGGTTGGAGTAATTCAGCAGGCTATTAACCAATTCAATAATTCAATATTTCTGCTAACTAACCTTCCTTAACTCAATTATTTAGACTTCATTAATGGGTCAATCCTAACACGAATACAATCATCACATTGCCCACCACTAGCATCATAGTTTAAGGCCAATTAGAATGGAAACCAAGGAGAATTAGAAGAGTTAAGATATTACAATTATCTTTTAACTATAGCATAGACAATGTAGAACATTAAAGAGTAACATTTTTTAAATATGATTAGAAATATTCATCTCACTAACTATAACAGCATGATTTGCGCATTTCTAACATATTTGCCTCGTTCAAAACTGGTTTCCTTAGGCTTAAATAGTTATTTCACACTGTTTCATACCTGATTTTTAAAATTATTCCCATAAGTTGTGTGTGATGTTATTTTATAAGAATGGGTTGGGAAAAAAAGGTTACTATTCTTTAACTTGTGAATGTATGTGACAGCTATATAGCACCTATCTAAATGATTCACTACTAAAGAATATGGCCACAAAATTTAGCTATGGGCTACAAATCTCTCTCTTTAGCCATGGAAGTTGTAACACTTCAAAATGAATATGCTTCACTGTTTGCAGTTTCATAAATAATTCTCTTGATTAGAAATGATAATCCCAATGTTCGGGGTGTTACTGCCATCCCAAAAAGGGCAAGACTTAAAGCAATTACACTTGAGATATTATAGTTGAGCATAATTCAAGCCAATAAATGTTCAACACCATCCAAAATAATGCATGTGTATATGATAACAAAAATAGGGCTTATACATCATAGTAGCCAAACCATCAATGTTGTTATAGTTACCAACCATAAGATAACTCAAAATACATCCCCAAAAATATTAGTGCAGTACACCATCACTAATTCGACCAGGGTCCCTTGCTCACGTATCATCCTCAGTAGGTTTGCTAGCATGGGGGGGTTCACTGAGCACTTGCCTAAAACAAAACATAGCAAACATTTCGAAATGTGAGATGAAGCTCAGTACGTGCAATCCTGTATTGTTAAATGATCCTTGAAACATTGATTGGGCCCACTTTGCAATTCATTTTAATTTAAAACAGGGAATGAGACAAATGTAAGACTGTATTGCTAGTTATTATATGGTAATAAACCCGTGAGAACTAATAGGATTTGCAGATAGGTGTACACCAAGCAAGCCGATTGAGGGAGCTGACCTAAAGCCGCACAGGTAACTGAAGGGTGAATGCCCTAAAGCTGATAACTGATGGGATCACTAGTTATATGACAAATCACTGATTAAACTGATTCATTGATGTACTTGCCAAAACATTATATTTTTGACAAATACATTCTGATTTCTACAGATATAGGCAATGAATGTACCTGGGATTTTTAATGCAATCTCACTAGATAATGCTTACGTACAAAATAAAAATGATAGACCAGGTCCTTAATCTATTTCAGAAATGCCATTGTTGATATACGTAGTTAGTAAATAATTCTCATTTTCATAACCGGTGGCTTTAATATAAATGGATTACAAAAGGGCACTCAGACTTTGATGTGTACATATAAGATATGTTATATTGATATGATAGAAAACTAAATAAATTATGGTTATTTGGTTTAAACCAAGATCAATAATTTAGAGTAAAAATGGATCAAGGCAAACAATTTAGGTCATCCAAAAAGTTACAGCGGTTGGTACTATACAACAACCACCATAATTAAGAACATTTATAGCGTACATTGACTTGCGACAAGGGTTCAATTCAGTCAGTATCCACTTGCCTTAACCATGCCTACTCATTTTCATGTACTAAACATGCATTTAATTTTGTTTCATAAGACTGTTTAATAGAAATTTTTTTTAAAAAATAAAAGACCTAATTCGCCAATGCCCACCAACCAAACCTTAGATGGCCCCTCGATGAGCAGCCACTCAGCAGCACTGGACATTCACTGTCCGGGATTAGTGCTGGCTCACCCTACCACCGGAACAATAGCCATGATGGCTACACCAACTAGAAAAACGGGCCGATGTCCAAAGAGGAGAAAGACGGAAGGCAAACATCACCAGTAACAATGACTTTCCTTTTGGACTTCGACCATTCGCCGGTAACAACGACCTTTGGCGGCTCACCGGTAATAATGGTCACCAATTGTGTTCTTTGATGGTCTCTTTTAATGGAGATGAAGTATCAATGTTAACATTATGCCTTTTCTTTTCAAAAAGGTTTTCAGTTTTTCTTTATAGCACAATCAACATTCAAGAGTATCAAACAAGCCGTTATAATTTTTTTAAATATATGTGGCATTATATAATTTTTATAACACATTTTTAATTATTATGTAGAGATAACCGCTATAACTGCACTCTTTAGGTTATAAAGTAGAGGCTTAATAGGTGTAATGCCAAATAATTCATATCGTCCACCCCCGACCGCAAATTGAGACCTCAGACCCTAATATGAAAAGCTTAAGAAGTCCCGCAACACTTTCATTCACAGTGCAAAACACAATTTTCACTACACGACCTCTAAAATTGAGATAAACAAAACAGTGCACAACTCTAATTTATTTCGCGGAATCCCGGTATATCGGTCATCACTTTGTCTACAAAGCTCGGAATTAAGTCATTGTAGAGACCATTGAAGGATAACCCGTTGAGCGATCCACCCACCAAAAATCATAATTGTTCAGTGTACCAATCAATACCAGTTTATTCCCAAAGTGACCCCTATTTTGGCTCTGTTTTCAGCCCTATGTGCCTTTTTTTCCCCTCCACATAATCACTCAAAATGCTCATATAAACTCATTTACTTGCATAAAAAATCATTTACTTGCATAAAAAAAAAACCAAACAACCTCTTTGATTACTTATGGGGTTTTCCGTAACGCACTAGTTTTCGCAAAACT
Source organism: Stenocereus thurberi (assembly GCA_002740465.1). NCBI lineage: Eukaryota > Viridiplantae > Streptophyta > Magnoliopsida > Caryophyllales > Cactaceae > Stenocereus > Stenocereus thurberi. Next base: position 17,341 of record NCQT01008888.1, on the reverse strand, counting down.
CACATAACATCATTCTTTTATGTCAATAACACATTCAACCTCCAAATTTCTCCTAATTCAGTCCAAATAACATACTTGATTCAAAAGTTAAATTAAATCATGGATTGTCATAAAACCCTAAGTCATGCTCAATTGAAATTCACATCCAAAATCACCCAAAATCATCTTACACAACATCATATTCACACCTAATGATAAAGATTACAAACCTAAAACGAAAGAATTCAAGGTTCATCATTTTCAACATCAAGCTTGCATGATCATGCTTGATCCCAATTCTTACATACTACCAAACTCATCCACACATAGTAAAACATCAAACTAACACTTGTTTATATCAAGATAACATGATCCATAAATCAATCCAACATAAAAACTCAGAATTAAATAAGAGTAGGTTAGGATTTTACTTTACTTACAAGCTTGAAGGAGAGAGATGTAGGTAATGGTTGGTGACGTTGTGGTGTTGGGGGTTGTGGCTGGTGGTGTTGTGGTGTTTGGGGGTAGCTAATGGCCAAAACTAGAGGTAATGGCATCAAAATGGCACATAATAGCAACATCTATGGAGAGGGAAAGAAAGGCGGAAGAAAAAGAAAATTAGAATTTGGCTTTTGCTTGGCTAGATTTTTTTCGTTGACTTTTATGGCTCATCTGGCTGATATTTATCTATCCCTAAAGTAACTTTTACTAAGTATAATTTAGGATAAATAATGATAATTAGCTAAACTCAATTACGTCAACTTTTGGGCTACTAATTTGGGCCCAAATGAGTTGGGCTCTGAAATAAAATGCATCGTTGCAATAATTATTTTTTTTTTGCGTAGCTCAAAATTAAATTTTTGTGATGCTATGAAAAATAATTTAATCTCTTAAACTATATTTATCAGTGCCTATATCGATTCACCCGAAATTTTATGACAATTAAAATCCGAGTTGTAAAGTGGGGCCCAAAATGAATTTTCCTAAAACGGAACGATTAAATGCGATAATTAAATTCGATGGCTTAATTAAATAAATAAACATGATTTATGGTTGGACTATTACAGAAATGCCAACAGAAGATCGGGAAACGCATATTATGAAACTAAGTGGTGGTGTTAGCACCAAAATACCTAATGCATCGATCATTTTTATTAATCATCAATGGAAATTCGCACCTCTGACTTAAAACTAAAATTTTTTGAAATTCAGTGAAGGATTGTTCTGTCACCGATATTAACAAATATATATTTTTCTAACACTTAGTGATGGATATCTCTGTTGCTAATGATAAAAAACTTATTTTTTAATTTAGCATCGGAATAATCCATCACTAAGGTAGTCACCATAGTGCCTTGAAGAACCATATTTGGTTGATTTTCACTTGACCACCATAGAGAAAGAGCGAGTTGGAGAATGGCACACCTAGTTGCCCCTACTGCTGCTGCTGCTGCCGACACTGTCACCGGCTAGCACCTTGGCCCTGTGCTGTCGATGTTTTCCTTCTAGCATAACTCTCGACCCATTTTGATTTAGGTTTTAATTGTCACAATTTATAAAATTAAAGTGTTGTTTCTTAATTGTTAGCTCATATCTATATTAAATTGATGAAATTGGTGTTGAATAGTTGCTCAAAAATTGCTTCTTGCACTCCCTCAATGTATTATAGGGTATAATTTTGGTTATTTTGAGATGTAAGTGACTATGAAACTTGGGTGCTGAGGTTTGAATCTATTGATGGCTGGTGAAATTTGTTTAAGTGGACATATGTTTGTAAATGTTTGCTAGTAAAAATGTATTAGAATATTGTAATTTATTTTCGAACAGTGAAATTTTGTTGAGTAGGAGTGAACATTTAATGAATTAGTATGGCTTAAAAATTATAACTTTTCAATTAGATTGTGCATTTCATTGAGTTTGTTGGCATAAATGTGTTCAAAAGGTATGTTGCATGGAAGTGTGATGTGACTTTTTTTGTTTTCAATGTTAGGGATAGAACTAGCTAGAGTAATTACAAATAGAGTTTGTAGTAATTGAAATTATAGTCAATATTTAGGTGATATAAGAACATGTGGTTAGTCAAGCATGTCAATTAAAGAACACAAAATTATGGTGTGGGTTTTTGCTCGATTGGAGAAGAAGGCATTAAAAATGATTATTATGCCATACTAAAATATATTAACGAAATNAAGTATTCAAGTGGACCACTTAAAAAAAAAATGTGTCCTATTCAATTGTGAGTGGTATTGAATCATGAGACATGATGTTACAAACTACGCAAATTTATTGATGTTCATTGCACAAGGAGGTACAGAAAATACTACCAATTTATCATTCCAAATACTGCATCACCAATGTACTTCATTCCACACCCAAATCAACCAAGAGACAATGTCAATTAGCTTGTTGTCATATCAACTAACCAAGGGCTAGAGTGGGTTAACAATATACTCTATCTATTGTTTAATAACAATCGAGTAACTAGTGAACAATGTCATCCCTACATCCTTGGTGGATGAAAGCACACCAATGGAAGATGTTGTTAATGATGTCGGTTTTCCATTTTATCCAAGTAAACGATAACGTAGATAAGGAAGAAAAGGATGAGGGTAATGAAGAGGTTGATTTAGACAATAGGGATGAAACAGATGAAGGAGAAGAAGATGTGAATTTACATGATGATGATGATGATGATGACAATGATGAGAATGATGATGAGGATGGGAATGAGGATGATGATGAAGATGGAGAAGAAAATTAGATGCTTAGAAATTGTTATGTATTTCATTACTTAAGGCTTTGATATTTGATTGTTAATTTACTATTATTATGTGTTGTCAAACCTATTTTCATGCTTATATGAATTGGTAATATTCTCTATTCCTATGTCATATGTGAATAACTTATTGATATGTATTATCATTATTGTGCTTGTAATTGTTGTCAACCATTTCAAGAATGGATTGTAGTACTCATTGAGAAATATAAGGAGATGAGAGTCATAGCTATAATCCAAATGCTATGGACATTGATCCACTTCCTCACATCTTATACTAGACCTAATCGTTTTGGGATGGGTTCTATAGGGGTCATTCCCTCAATCTAATCCCTATATCCACGAGCAAACTTTAAAGTATCAATAGTTTGGATATAACATTCACAATCACATCCATTGCTGACAATGCAAACCTACCCCAAACTCCAACCCGTGGTGATCTGTCCCAACAAGACAATTGAATTGGAGAATGCGAAGTACATGCTAGTAATTGAAGCACTTGAATCAGGACATATATTGTGCTTGATGGTAACGGGTGAGTCAGACAAAGTTTTTTATATCTAACTTGAATTATTTTGTGTAATGTAGCTAAAATTTGATATGTGTTTTGTAAATAGGTTTTTTTCCGTCCAAATGATGGTGCTATTGGAAGGATTTTTAAGATTTTAAAGATTTTCGAAGACAAGTACGATGGAGCTTGGCTTACTTTGTGCAGCGGACCTAATTCTGCTTGAGATTTATAGTTTGGGGAGTTCAAGGTAACTAAAAGTCACTATTAATTATGATTTTCTATGTACCAAATCGATTTTATTGACTTCGATGCAATTTTTGTCTTATGCATTGCTGAACTAGTTCACCTAGGACTCTCAGTATGATCATGATATTAGAAGAATCAAAACAAAGTCAATGCACGTCTGTGGGATTCCCTTTGTAAAGTAAGAAAGTTCAACAAAAAGCTTATTGGCTCTAAGAAGATCACTGGAAATGACTCTAATAAAATATGGCTAATGAAAAGTACAAGAAACTGTATGAACAAGCCTAAAAAAGGCCTTGGCTTCGGGAGTCATTTTATAAGTAAGTTTGCTGCTTATAATGTTTTTTAGCTATTTGTTTGAGTTGGAGTTGAATAGAGAACTATTAAGGTGTGTAACTCGTTCAAATGCAAATCCTTCCAAGCAGACATGTGTGATGTTTTATGTGTGTGTCACATTTGTTTTATACGCAGAGGGAACAATTTGGTACAAATCCCACAATTGTTAAACTGTTCGATGGATTTACAAACATCATGGCAAAGAAGATCAACCTTGGGTTGATAAGAAATCACCACAAATGTATGCAATGTAATCCTTCATATTCTTATTTAGTAGTTCAATCTTAATGCATATAATCTCACAAAGGAAAATCTATTTGATTTAGTGTGAATTTTGTGATATTATAGGAATCCTTTGAACAGAGTTTCAAAACATCATCAACTTTCAAGGGCCATTGGATGATGGATTTCAAGATCTATCTCAATCATTTCCAAAACCATATGAGTTGTATCTACGACATTGGAGATGAGACCATCGACATTAGAGCTTCCTCTAGCTTCAGTCCCTCTCAATGAATGGGTAAATTGATTTTTTTTACTTAAACAATTGTAATTACCATTGTTACACAACTCTTTTATTGAACTTCATATGCGTGTGACCTATAGATATGTCTTGTATGTTTTATCATTGTAGGGACCTAATGTAAGGCTTTGAGCCTCTGAAATGGTCAATACTTAGGCATAACTCTGTCCATTTTGCCCCCAAAATTTAGAAAATCATTAATGTCCCTAACCCTAGGGGATAGGGTTGTTGCAAATCCTTAATTAAATGATGAAGGTGAGGATGAGGATGAGGATGAGGATGAGGATGAAGAATATGAGCGCACTATGCTTAGAGATGATCAATTATGATTCTTAATCCGATCGCACTATCCTTAGTGATGATCAATTATGATTTCCTAGCTTCTCCTTCTTAATCTATGTGCATTTGCTTGAGGATTATGGTTTCTTCTTTGGACAAAAACTAATCTTTTCAAGAATATTTCTACAAACTTGTAACTTCAGTGGTTTTTGTTTGTTTGGCAAAATGTGATTTGTATAAGACATTTTAATGTTTATGTAGATTGGGGATTGTTGAGAACGCTTTTAAAGGATATATTGATCGAAAGATCTCTTTGAAAGTACTCTTTGTAATTGTATGCAGGATGTATTATAGTCAATGAGAGTTGGCCAAATAAATTCTTAATATTGAAAAAATAAAAACCAGTGATGAATTGGTGACGGAATTTTTGTCGCTGACTAATTAATTTTTTAAAAATATACAAACCATAGTATGTCTTATGGAGCGACGGACATACATTCTATCACTGAATTTTCGCCAACCTTTCCTACCCTCATCCAGTTATCCATCACGCTATCCATTGCGGAAGTGTATGAGACACCTTCAATAATGATTGTATTCCATCGCTAATACTGTCAGTAGTTACAAAAATACATCACTATTTTGCTTATTTCCGCCACATTTTCTGTTGTTGTTTGAACATTTTGTTTGTCACAATTGATTCTTATGAATAATCAATTTTTCTACGAGGGATAAACTATATATACAAAATATGATACAATGTTCGCGTCTAGCGGGTCGGTTTGACCTGCATCAGGTTTCTCGAAGTTGATTTATTCCGTGCTCTTGTAGAAAAAATCATGTTCAGAACCTAAAATTTTTAGGCGGGTTTGGGTTGGTTAGTCCCTGCCAAGTCTACTTCTCTAATTCATGTATTTAATATGATCCCACATATGATGATCACATGGGTTCGTGGTGATTTAGGTAAACTTATGTCATACGACCTTTAATTAAAACCAAGATTAGCACCCAGTGAAAGGCTTAACCCCAGTGCCATCATAGTCCATGACAAGTTTGTGATCCATAGCTAATGAAATGGGAAAAATACCTCCAATAGAATCTATTAATTCAGGGGGCAAATCTTAGAAAATTACTAGTCCTAAAGTCCCTTAGGGCAAGCAACACTCGTGTATAGATGAATGATCCTCAACTCTACAACTTTGCAAGTGCTCCATAATGTTCTCGCCTCTCTCGAGCTGCGAACAGTTGATAGGAATGACTTCATGAATTGACAACTAATCTCAGAAATCACCACAAGCATTGCAAACATACTTTGCCTACTCTCACATACTACATGAGAAGCATCTCAGGAGGTCATGCATCTTAGAACTATTCCACAAGTAGCATGCATCATTGTGTAGTTTATAAGAGTAGACTACATGAAATGGAGGTACACATTTGTTAATATAAATACTCACATCAAATCTTTTAAGCTACACTCAGATATTATGTTCACCCCCACTTAAAGAAAATGATCTCTTTGTAGTGCCTTTTAGACCTACCAAGATCGGAAATCCTTATCAATATCTTCACCTCGCTAAGTGATTGGCTAGAGATCTTCCATCTAGTGGTGCAACTCATGATCACAGGTCAACCCTTACACCACTTGCATCACCCAAAGCATTCTTGGGCTACAAAAAATTACTCAAAATAGCATCATAAGACTGTGTTGCATCTTTTATCCTTCTCACATGCTACATGGGAATAATTCCCAAAAGGTCATCCATTCCGAGGTTATTCCACAACAAGCACATTTATCTATGGAGTTTTTAATAATGGGCTTTTCAAAAAGAAAGTTGCGTCCTTGCCAATATACATAGTCAATTAAAATCCTGTAAGCCTTTCCACAAGCACACATTGGGGTGCTATATGTTTATAAGAATATCAAATGATAAGAGTCAAGCACAATTTGAGTATAGAAGAATATCTAATACTGTGAGTAGTGAACTTGGTTGTGTTTCTTGCACTTTTCTTCCACCACTTGGATCTTTTATTTATAGAGGTTTAATGTCGCTAGACCATTGGAGATATCAACTAGCCATTGGAGCTAGGTTTCGTAGCTTTAGCTTTTGATCCTTTAAAATGCAATGCCTCATTAATGGACTCTAACCGTCTTTTGATTGGTTAATTTCCTACCGAATGCTTGATGACATGTCTTAATCTCTTATTGGTAGTTTCTCATGTCAATTTGGCTTGATTTACTAAGTAGAAAATGACTTGATCGTTGAGTACGTAAGTAGCAAAGACAAAAATGAATTTCTGCATCTTAATAGCAACTTATATGCTTGTTCTGGTCAAAACACATTTCCCAAGTCAGTGATTGTTCTTTCCTTGATCTGCAAACTTATTCAATTTTGAGTGGAAAGTACCCTCTATCTTGAATTTTTTTTTTTTT
>NCQT01008807.1:2775-14208 GCA_002740465.1 Stenocereus thurberi | reverse complement strand
AGTGACATAATGCTTGAACTTAGCTGATAAGGGTCCCAAAGCTCGACGTACACCCATGGAGGCCGGAGGTGGAATGCCCTTTTGTCCTGGGACCAAACATATTATTTAAATATCCTATTATGTCAGGAGTTAGTGATGTCCCATCAGGTCGAAAGCTAGCGATATTAAAATGTTCTATCGTGCAAGGAACTAGAAGTGTCCCATTGTGCCAGGAGTTTAGCGATGTCGAAATGTCCCATTGTATCGAGATCAGCAGCATTAAAATGTGCCATTGTGCCAGGAGTCAGCAATGTTGCACCGTTCCAGGGTTAGTGATGTCAAAATGTCCTATTATGTCGGAAGCTAGCCAGCTATGTTAAAATATCCTATTGTGTCGGGACAATGCCTCATGTGTTGGGAGCTAACATAATGTTGAAATATCCCATTGTGCTAGAAGCAAGCGATGTCCCATTGTGGTAAGTGCCAATGATGCCCCATTGTGTCAGGAGGCAACATATTATGAAATGTAGTATTGTACCGGGAGCCATTAATGTTGAAATGTCCTATTACGCTAGGAGCCATCAATGTCCCATTGTGTCAAGAGTCAGTGTATTGTTGAAATGTCACATTGTGTTGGGAGCTAGGGATGTCCCATTATGCCAAAAGCCAGGGATGTCGAAATGTCCCATTGTGTTGAGAGCTAGTGATGCCCTATTGTGCCAAAGGCATTTTATTGTTGAAATGTCCCATTGTCCTGGGATCCAGTGATATCTCATTGTGTTGAGATATAGCAATATTGAAATGAACCATTGTGTCGAGAGCCAGCAATGCCTCATTGTGTCCAGCATATTATTTAAATGTCCCATTGTGCCGAACCAGTCCCATTGTGTCGGGATCTAGTGATGAAAAACTTAGTGGCATGGGTGTTTGAAGATTTGTGGCCATATTCCTGTGCACTTGATGGCGTGAAAGCCTAAAGACCTACAACTAGAACCTTATGAACTTGGTGGTCTAAGAGCCTGAAGGCTTGTGACCAGATCCCTGTTAACTTGGTGGCATCTGAGGCTGAAGATGTTTAGCTAGACCCTTTTGAACTTTGTGGCATGTGAGCCTGAAGAGCTGCAGCTAGACCCTTGCGAACTTGGTGGCATGAGAACCTGAAAACCTGTGGACAGATCCTGTAAACGCGATGGCATCAGATCGTGAAGACATATGACCAGATCCTAAAAACTCCGCAGCATAAGATCTTGAAGACTTGTAGCCAGATCCCTGTAAACTTGATGGGGTGAGAGCCTGAGATTAGGTTGATGTTTTTCTGTACAGATGTGGGTTAATTACCCATTTAATATAAGGGCAACAATGCATGTGTAAAGGTCGTTTTGAGGATATAAGCCCTAACTTTAACTACGCATAACTAAGGAGAGGGTCAAAGTACAAATATCTTTAATGATAGTTGCAGATGCAATATTAAGCACCTTTAGTAGAGATTCATGACTAAACAAGGTTGTGTGCCCTTTGTATAAGATCATTGCCATGCCTGATGACACACTTCTTTGATGTAAGGCGCCTGACTGCTCAAGGCAAAGGGCAGGTTGCTGAGTAGGTTGAAGACCATTATATAGACGTAGGTGCAATTGGTAACCTAAGTGAAACTAGCTTACCTTGTTGACTTAATTATGCTAATTGTGGAGACTTGTGATGATCTGACCTTGTACGCATGTAGATGAAGGTCTCTTGCTAAGTTTGAGGTCCATTGAATAAGGCCTAGTTAAGGTACATGAGATTGGTGGGTTAGACACAATGTTGTTCTGTAACTTAGGCGACAAAATATTGTAGGATAAGGGATAACAAGTTGAATGATCGGGTCATAAGTTACACAGGAGAGAGGATCTCTCCTTTGAATAAAGGAGTGACCTTTAATTTTGTGTTAAAGTGCTCCTATTTTGAAGAAGCCCCCAATTTCTATTTGTTATAAAAGAAGCCCTAGATGTGTAGGGATATGGCAAATGAAAATGTTTTTACTGGTACTGCGTACAGTAGCCCCTAGTTTAAAAGAATATGCTTATCTACTTGTCAAAAAATACTTGCAGTGATGGAAGCCCTAATTTTCCAAGAAAAGGTAGGGGAGTCCCCCGCCTTGCATAATGGGTGCCCACTTAAAAAGTTAAGAATATAGAGCGAGTATTCACTCTTGAATTGTAGTTATGATTAAGGCAAAAATTCCTAAAGTTTGGAATATAGATGAGACTGAAGCCTATGATGATTGGAAAGAAGTGGTAAAGTGGGTGTGATTTGTCGAATTCTGATTTGATCAGAATATGCGATGGAATAATTCTTGTCCTCAAAAACTAGGGTTCTATTTCCACTCTCGTTTTGTCTAGTTCGACTTTTCATGTTTTTAGACCAACCACTCTTTTTTTCTCTCCTTTTTTTTCCTTCTCCTGAGAAGATCGAATGATCCAATGGATATGAATCTTTGCAGTTGGTTATCTCTTGAGGTTATCTATATGCCTAATGTGGAATTAGACCAGTCATAGTTCGAGAGTAAAAGTGTGTAATTTTGAAGGAATGATGCCCCTAGGAGGGATTTTTAAGCTAGGCTTCCGAGTTAGGGCACCGAAAGAGGAGATCCGGCACAAAGGCTCAAACAACCTTTATGAAATCCCCAAGTATGCATCGCTGATGAAGTTAGAGTAAATCAGTAATTTCTTCTTGTCTTTTTTCTTCTTTTTTCTAAACCTGTTTTATTTTCTTGTTCTTTTTTCTTTCTCTTTATATGGTACTATTTGATGCAAACTCTATTTTTTGATTACATATTTGAATGTCACCTATGACACACTACGACTCTCTAATTAAATCATATGTAGTTATAAAAAGAAATTAGATCGTCAAAGGCTCAAATGGGTTTTAAGGGGTAACTTATCATGCGTTACAAAGGTATTAATGTAGGCTATCAAGTGAGACCTCCTCCGCGTGCCCTTTATAGCTACGAGGCTTAATGCAAAGAAATTTCTAATCTTTCTATTTTTTAGATCATGTCAAAATCCTTAATCTCTTTTATTGTATTTTTCTGCCTTCCTTTTGCCTAACTCACCTTATGAGGTTTTAGAGCTAGCCTTCGTTTTTCTTTTAACCCGGATGCATCATAAGCAAACGGATCTGTGCAAGATAGGAGAACAAATGGAGGGAATTATTTTATTCAAAGTTATTCTTCATGTTCAAATTGCATCTGCTTTCACTTGATATGAATTATTTAACCTAGTATTGGCCTTGCTGATGTGAAATTTGGGTTAATCAATCGCATTATAACTGAATATTTGGGGTATTAATCAATGGCATTACTGACAGAAGGGTGCTCTTTTGTTTCAGTCACTTTTTGAGGTAATTATATGAATTTGTTCGAAAATCCTTTTGTTACTGCTTGGTATTCTTGCTGCCTTTCTAACTAGACTAGAATTTTAAGCCAGCTATCTTTATTATTAATCAATGGTCTTACGGATAGAATTGGTTAGTTTGCTTGTTTTTGGTGAGGTGGTTAGTTTGCTTGATTTTAATTGGTAAGGAAACTTCAACTTTTGGATTTAGGCAATGGCATTATGGCAATCCTATTATCCCATTATAGTTAGGATTTAGACAACCGTTAGTTTTCTTAACTTTAGTTGGTTATGATAATTTCACTTTCAATTTTCTGTAAGTTGGTTTTGATTTTAGGTTGTCCAACTTGAATGATTAGGTATTTATACTTATTATTGTTTAAACTTTATTTTCTGGTATCCACGATAATGAATGTTCGTAAGTGGACACCCCGAATCCGAATGTCTGAATTCGCTACTGATGTGTATAGCCACACTAAAATAATATTCCTACCTAAACTCCAAACGACCCCATTATTTGGATTTATCCAATCTTGAAAAAATTGGACATGGCCACAAAAATTTGATCTAAGTTAAACTTGGTCATTTGGATATGTGGTCTTTAGGCACCAAAAATAATGGGCCAATTTTGAATTTGCAAGTCACTCATCCGAATCCAAATATAATCGGACTTATCCGAATTTATCGTATGTAAATGTTTACCGCCTTATTAGGTGGTGTACAAAGCTGTACACCTGTACGTCATGCTCTCTTTGTATTCACAGTGATTAATATAATGTTAGGCATTTTTGGCCCTCAAAAAAGATGATGTTGTGTTTCACATGAATGTAAAAAAACATATCGCTAGAGAAAAAAATCGTGATGCATACCATGTGGTCGCTTTTGTTGTTCCAAATAATCCACTAAACCTCTTAACGTTTAAGACATGTATTCAATTTATTTGTTCAAACAAATATTATATATGAATAATATATGATTGTAGGACACAATCAAACAGTCTATATGCATGAAAATACTAATCAGTTTGTTATAGTACTTGCACTCATCTAGGAGCCCATAGCAAACCGAGACTCAAAGGTAGTTAATAGCTTAAGCATCAATCTGGGAAGCCTTGGAGCATAAATTGGTGGCTGTGAACCAAAAACAACAATGCCAACAACAACACCACCAGGGCAACAGTAGGTGTCTTCCTAACATTGAGTTGGACGTGAATCAGGCCCTGTGGGAACGCGAACACGTTTCCCTTGTACAAGACCTTTAAAAACAACTTGTTTTCGCCATTCAGGAGTCCCTCTAATGTCGTGAATACGTCAGTGGCATGAGGGTGTGTATGTGGAGCTATCAAGCCATATGGTGCAAAGTCCAGCCTTGTAATAAATATTATGAGGGACGAGGGTGTCGAGCCCTGCCAGGGAAGTTTGTTGCGCTGATGAGACTGACATTGGATCATAACTTGTCGTTGGTGTCTGCCAGTAAGTCTAACTCTCCAAAGATGAAGTCTTCGGGTCTGACATCCATTGAATTCTTACAAAGCAACCCATTCGCAAGCTCTGAGAGTACTATAATGCAGTACTATAATGTTACAAGAAACTAATCACCAAGCAAAGAGAATAACCAAGTTCAGATTAAAATAAAATCCTCACATTAGTTGCAACGCATAAACATGAAGTTGGGTGGGATCAGTACCGTAGGCTACATAGAAAGTTATGACTGCGACGACAATAATGTATTCAAAGACTTTATGGGTTGTCATCCTTCTCAAAATTAGGTCAATTGTGTTTGTTTTGCTATGCCAGGGCTTAATATTATGGTTTGGAAGCATATGGTGATATATGAAGATATACAAGATGTTAGATTTAATTGCACAAGGACACAAGAGGGGGGATGAATTGTGTCTATCAACTTTTTTGATTGTTTCAGAATACTCGTGAAAACTGTTTGGACTGCATGTTTGGAGTAAAGCAGAAACAAAACTAATTGCGGAAATAATAAAGGAGATACAATATTTTTACGTGGAAAACCACCCCTGGCCTAACTGAGGTGTAAAAACCACGACCTACCTCTGTAGAATTTCAACACACTTTCGCTAGACGGGTCGAACACGTTACAGCTGTAGCACACGTGGCTCGGTCACACATGTAACTTGGTTTACCCCAGACCGTCGTTACAAACATCACATAACTTAGTCTACTCCGAGACCCTCATTACAACCACGTCCAATATCTCCTAAGACTTGGACACTCTCTTATCTCAATGATGGAAAAGAAAAAATGAAAAATACCTTACTTGAATGCTTCTAACCAAGCTAAATGTAAGGTACAATACAATCCCTATTATGCCAATGTTGAAGACTCGATTTAGCACCCTCTTTGAAGGTCTTCTCTCAGAAAAATTCAGACTCACAAAGACACTTTTTAACCCTTGGAAAACCTTGAGAAAATGTTGAGGCGAGAGGAGGCTTAAATAGCATGGTGCATGTGCCACAAGAGTCGGTCAAAGGGAATTCCATGCCTTCTTAGCAACTTGGCAGTCAAGCCCCTCACAATCTCTCTACTTGATATTCTTCCCTTAAAGGATAGGATAAAATCTTTCAAAGATCTTTCAAAATTATTTTTAAGGAAAGAAACCTTTTTAGATTCTACTACTAGAATCTCTGAATATTTTCTTTGAAAGAAAAAATCTTTTTAGACTCAACTAACACAGAAAAATTTATCCTCATTATTTCAAGAAATTCAACCGTCCAAAAAATTATTTTAAAATCTTGAAACTCATTTTTGTCTTGGGCGTCAAAACACTACATACCTGATTTCTCAGAGCTGTTCTGAGATAGTGCTCTGAAGTACTTGAAAAACCTTCCAAAGCAAGCACTAAGTCAAGAACCTTCTAATTGGCATATTAACAAGAATCTAAAAATAAAACCAATACTAAGCCTAAGACTCTTGTTATCAGCTGGACTCCTTGCACATGTATCGACTTTGATGCTCCACAATCATTCGAACTGCTCCAAGTATTTTCCGAATCCTGTCTCAACACACAACTCAAACACAACATATTGACTAGTACATTTGGATTGTTATCATCAAAACCTTACATATTAATGGGGTCAACAATTTTCCCCTTTTTGATGATGGCAAACCAAATGACCGTTAGACGTCATTTATGACAGGACAAAGTATATTAGAGCCAAAATAGTTTATTCAATCCATACAAGAGAGAAAGCATAAGTGAAGAGGTCAACATAGAACTAGGCAAACTAATCAAACCGAGGTCATACTCATCTTCCCCCTTTTGATATCATCGAAAAGGGTGAGGAGGTCGGAAGTTGGAATCTAGTGTGGATGCAATCACCACCAGAGCGGTAATGCGTGAAATAACAGCGATACAGTCAAGTGTACGGTACAGTAGTGATATTGGCCATCCAAATCATGCACAAGTAAGTAACACCTACACCAAGCAAAGGCATAAATGCATAAATGCATAAACCATCCAGGACCATTCACAAACCATTACAAGTGACAAACATAACCAAGTATTTTAAAAACAGTGTTGGAAATAGGAGAAGGAACAAAGTCAGGTCGAGGAAGATGGAGAAGGAAATTTGGCTGTGAGCGCAAGAAGGGCACTCAGTAGATCCTCGTGATGTATTGCATTGAAAGCCTTTTCCTCTGTAAGTGCTTGCTTTACTTTAGCTATCTCGCCCTTTACTGTGATCTGATCCTGCAATAGTGTGTCAATGGTAGGAGCGCTGGATGTAGATGCTTCATTGGGAACAGGGCTAAGGGGTGTTTGGAGCCCCTGTTCTGACATTGTATTGCTGCCCTTTGTTACTTTGAAGCCACACCCAATCAGGATACTGTTGTCAATTTCATCACTGACCTGGAAACCTACTCTTCTACAAGGGAATCCTAAGCTTTTCAAACACTGAAGTAAGCAAGAATCCATACCCCATATCATGATCCTTGGATGTGTTCGCAAATCTTGTAATGTGGCTAATCATGATGGCAGGCAAGTTAATTTGCTCACCCCAATTCAATAAATCAGTGTAACACATGTCCATGGGATCAGCAAGGTTACGTCCCTGACCTCGGTGAACAATATTCTTAATCACAAACCGGAACAACAATTGATGCAATGGCATCATTTTCGCCTTTCCTACAGACTAGGACACAATCAGATGGGGCTTTTGGGCCAGTCTCTGGGTTAATTCCAATAATCGCTCATCACCAAGTACGCTCTTGTCCTCACGTACATACACATCAAAACCAAGTAGATCGAGATGGTATACCCAAGTAGATCTGTATGTGTATGGAAATTCTTTACTGTTTGATCGAGAATAGGAATCAATGGGAGACGATGACATTGCTTCATCTAAATCCAACATCTCTTATTCTGCCTTGCCTCTTCCTTCAGCTGTTTCCGATACTGAGATGAAGTGACTTCTTTTACGGATGAACTCAAAGTAGAGTAGCCTAATAATAAGGCAAAATCATGCTACGCTATAGCGTGATGCTTAAGACGTGCATAAATGGTCAGAGGCGCTTAAAAGGAAAGTGTAATTCGAAAGGAAAGACTGATGCGTTTCAATAGAAGGCAGGCGTGTTCTTGAAAGCGATAGAAAGACTTACCCTTTAACGTCTACCAGTGCTAGTCGAATCAACACAACTCCTTTTATCACGCTAAGGAGAGGGTTCATTTCATCCACATCAAAGCATTTTTGCTATAAAAAACAATCTTTTAGACTTGACTTATGCAACTTTCAATTTCATTTCGCTGTTGCTATTATTTGTTATTTATTTCTTCTTTTGTTTTTTCGTTTCTTCACCGGGCTTCGACCATGTCTCCCGAACAATCTCAGTACATATGGGATAAGACGATTCCACATATCGAGGTAGGAATGGGATCGAGTGTTTTCATATCTCACCGTGGTGCCCAATTTGTCCTTCTTTCCGATTGATGAACAAGAAGGAAAATGGAACTATTGGATTTTTTAACTTGCCTCCGACTACGTGTCCAAAGGCCACCCCTCGCCCGTCTACCACCAGTTACTTTGAGCGCATCTCCTATGTTGGTTGCCCCTTCCTCGTCGTCTATTTGCATAATAAGGTCAGCATTCAAGCCTAGCTTGTTTCTCCGCCTATCTATAGCTATATATAGATAGTAATAGGCGCAAAATAGGCGAGACGAATCTTCGTTTTTTTGAGGAGCAAGCGGAGGCTCGAAAGCCGGAGCGCGCTAGCACACTTTCCGTTTTCTCACTTACTAAGCAAACGTAGGACAAAGCGATCATCAAGCTTTGTTCTCCCAGGGGCGAAAGTAATGTTCTCCATAAGGGGCGCTAACTAACACCCTTTCTCGCTTGTTGCTGCCGTTTTCTTGCTCGTTAGCGCTGACGAAAGATTATAGGGCATGTACTGTAGTCTATCATATCTTTGGCTTTTTCCTAACGGGCCCCTACCGTTTCAATNNNNTTGAAGCCAGCATTAAAGGGACCTTGACTTACTATTTGCTTTCCTTTTGGGATGCGCGCTACTAGGGCGGCTCACTTTGCTTTTGTTTTGTTGTGGAGCTCCCTGCTTTTCATTTTGTTATGAGTAGGTGCTTTCCCTTAGTTGGTTGGGGGAAGAGGGCATTTTCATCGCAAAGGATTTAACCCAGCTACAGGTTCCCCTATGGCTACCTTGTTACGACTTCACCCTAGTTGAAGACCCACCCATGGTATGTGCCAATAAGACCACCAAATGCCTTTGTGGCACATTTGGTACATAGAAGTCATGGGTGATCATTGGTCCGATGCTTCGGGCGAAACCAATTCCCAGGGTGTGACGGGCGATGTGTACAGGGCCCGGGTACATATTCACCGCAGCATGCTGATCTGCGATTACTAGCGATTCCTACTTCATATTCTCGAGTTGCAGAGAACAATTCGAACTGAGGCAATCTTTCCAGATTCGCTCCGCCTTATAGCCTTGCTTCCCATTGTAATTGCCATTGTAGCACGTGTGTGGCCCAGCCCATAAGGGCCATGCAGACTTGACGTCATCCCCACCTTCCTCCAGTATCTCACAGGCAGTCTCTCGTGAGTGCGGCAAGCACCTTTTTCTTTGTTTCGAAGCCGTTTTGGCAGAGCGTACTAAACCCACTATGTACCACACTATCGGGCGGCTCGCCTTCATGCCGAGTCTTTCAAATGCGCACAAACGTGGCATACTTCGAAAGGCACCGGCTCCCTTCTTACTGACCGCACAACTATGTGCTGGCACTTAATTAGTAGCACTGGTACATCACTCGGCTCCTTGGCTCACTTCGGTTGCAAAAACTTTCTCCTTAAGCATATGTCTCAGCAACACAAAACGAGGGTTTCGCTCGTTATAGGACTTGAGCAAACATCTCACGACACGAGCTGATGACAGCCATGCAGCACCTGTATGAAAGTCAGTACCATCCCGTTAAGGACAGGTTTTGTTGTTCATATGTCAAAGGCTGGTAAGGTTTTGCGCGTTGTATCGAATTAAACCACATGCTCCACCGCTTGTGCAGGCCCCCGTCAATTCCTTTGAGTCTCGGTCTTGCGACCGCACTCCCCAGGTGGAGTGTTTTACGCGTTAGCTGGGCCCCTGATCCGTGTAGACCAAGGGCGAACACTCATCGTTTATGGCATAGACTACTAGGGTATCTAATCCTGTTCGCTCTCTATGCTTTCACATCCCAGCGTCGGTGGGGACCCAGAGAGCTGCCTTCGTTTTTGGCGTTCTTTCGTATATCTCCGGATTTCACCCCTACACACGAAATTCCACTCTCCTCTATGACGCCCAAGTTCATTGCTTTCGAGGGTATTCCGCCAGTTTTTGGCGACTTTCACTTTCAACCCGATTCACTGCCTACGTGCCCTTTACGCCCAGTCATTCCGAAGAACACTTACACCCCGTCTTACCACGGCTGCGGGCACGGAGTAAGCCGGGGCTTCTTCCTCGAGTCCTATCATGATCGCGCACTCAACAAAAGAGCTTTATAAGCAGCATTACCCTTCTTCACTCGCGCAATGTTGCTGGATCGAGCTTTCGCCCATTGTCTAAGATTCCCCACTGCTGCCCCCATGGGAGTTCAGGCCGTGTCTCAGTCCCAGTGTGGATGATCATCCGAAAAGACCAGCTAAGCATCATTAGCTTGGTCAGCCTTTACCCGACCAACTACCTAATACTATGCAAGCTCATCAAACAGCGCTTTTTAGCTTTCTTCAGGATTTGGCCTGAATTGTTCGGCAGATTCCCATGCGTTACGCACCCATTCGCCACTTTATTCTCAACTCTTCTCACCTCCTAGCCGAGACAAGCTACCTGACGCGCAGAGCCTCTTTTCTTTCTGCCTAGTTCCTAGAAAACAACGTTCAACTTGCATGTGTTAAGCATATAGCTAGCGTTCCTTCTGAACCAGGGTCAAACTCTAATTTTGACTATGATTGGGCTCTGCAGTGGTTTTTCAAAGTGAACCAGACGTACTACTGGACAGCCTTCTGTGGACCTTTCTTCTCTTATGATTTTTGCTAAAAGATTGAGTTTAGTGATTGATATCTTTGAGAGCGACCTTACGAAACTAATTTCTTCATTGATAGGGTGCCTATTGACATACGTCTGTGGTTGTTGAACTATCTCTAACTCTTCAAGCTATGGCATCACAGAAGGTATGCCACAGGCATTCTTTCTCCAAAGATCCGGGTAGACTGAACACTAAACCAATGAAGAAATGCTAACTAAACTGTAACTAGTGGCAGAGCAGCCTGATAAGTAGAGCTCACTCCCCCACTATAGAAGGCGAGGCCGGGATTCGAACCCGGATCTTCAGATCATGAGCCTAATGAGTTTATCATTATTCTACCCCGCTTCTTCTTCTTCTCAAGCGAACCCAAAAAGTGGATCAATGCTAACTTCTCGCTGACACTAAGCCACCTTTTGCTTATTCTCTCTTACTGATGATATTTCATTATAATTAGGCTCTCTGCAGTGTATATGCGCCTGACGAAGACAGTTGATATGCTCTAATAGGCGATAACATCTATAATAATAGATGCTTTTGTCATTCAGTT
>NCQT01008500.1:0-10225 GCA_002740465.1 Stenocereus thurberi | reverse complement strand
TCTGGTTATCTCTCTCTCCCTCTTATTCTCTTAATTTGGCACTGTTCCATTGAAGGCATCTCGAGAGCTCCCCTCTCCTGGTTCCTTTATCAGTGCTATCAGAGCCAACTTGGAGTGGTGACCTGGAGAAGTTAGCCGTGACCAACGTGGCCATGACCAACGAGGACTCGGAGTAGTAGCCTACGGAGTGGTGGCCTGGGAAAGAGCCAGCCGTGACCAACGAGAACTCGGAGTGGTGACCCATGGAGTGGTGGCTTGAGAAAGCCAGCCGTGACCAACATTGTCGTGACCAACGAGAACGTTGGCCCTTAAGGGGGATCGAATGTTACGGATTGGATCAATTACAAGGTATGAAACTTATCACATATCGATTGTATGGGCAACTGATGAGGGGTTTATAGATCAAATGGGCTCTCTCATCTAATAGGCTAGTCTTTTGGGATGAGTTCTCCTGTTTGGTCTGTAACACCATGATACATGGATTGGTTGGATTTGAGAGTGCATCACAATTATCTCGTATTCATTACTCAGCAATAGTAGCCCACAGGGGTTGTTTAAACCTTCATGAGGTATAAGACGAGGTGACCCACTATCACCATATATGTTTATCTTTTGTATGAATGTTCTTAGTTTTGGCCTTAAAATAGATGCAAATGAACCAAAGTGAGATGTTGGGATTCGGGTTGATACAAGAACCCCAATCATCCCATGCATATTTTTTGCTGATGATAGCCTGTTATTTTGTAAATCTAATATAGCAACCTATATTACAGTTAAGAACATTATTGGTAATATTTATGCTCTATCTGGGCAACTCATTAAGTTTCACAAATCAACAATTGTAGTCTCTTGTAATGCAACGGCAAACCATGAACAGTCGGTAACTGTAGTTTTTAACATCCCACATAAAGATCCACTAGGCAAATAATTAGGGTACCCCGTTCTCCCTGGGAAACCCAATGCATCCACATTCTCAGAGATCTTAGCTAAAGTAGGGGATGCCTGAAAAGCTGGAAAGAGAATAGTCTCTCAAAAGCAGTAGGAATGAGTGTGACCACCCGATAGATTTTTAGGAACCGGAACCGAAATCAGACCATATTAAAATTGCGTCCCAAAATTTGAAACCTATCCCGTACATTGTTAGAACCAGGTCCTAGAATTTGGACCCGGGGGTCTGGGACTGGATCCGATTCTGGGTGCACGATTCCTATGTAATGTTTTTTTTTTTTTTTTACTTTTTTCCTGAAGAGAATAGGGACAAGGAGGGATTGAAAAAAGTCGAAAACTCATATCTGAAACCAAATTCTTAAAAACCAAATTGTGAGGTTAAATCAAATACAATAAGTAGCAAAGAAGATTCACGTACTTTAAAATAAACTCAAAAAATTAGAGACAATGTTAATTAGAAATCCATAAATTAAGATTACAAAACGAGCGAAAAACTTAAAAATTATTTTAATTCACTTGAAATAGAGAGAGAAGAAAAGGAAAACTGTCAAAATAATGTAAAGACAAATAACGCAGCAAGAAACAAGGCTCGTGAGGAGAAGAACTAAAGTTGTAAGAAACAAATTTGTGGCAGTCAAGAGACATAAAGAGTAAGTCGTTGGGATAAATTGAAAGTAAAAAAGACAAAGAATTAAATTTAGATAGTTGAGAGTTAGGTATCGGTACAAAATATACGTCACTTTAAGAATAACGATTTGCTTTCATTTTTTTCATCAAAATCCTTTAAATTTCAACTAGATATCGGGCGCGTCTGGGTCCGGTTCCAAAATTTCAAGTCCCGATACCGAATCCGGTTATAGCCGAGTCCTAAATTTTGGAGGTCCTAAAACCGGTCTAATCGAGTTCGAGTTCATACCCGTCAGGTCCAGAACCGAGTACCTGGTTTCCTTTATCACTCCTAGAAAGCAGAGAGGGTTATGCTCATTCAGGCTAAACTAGGATCCTTATCAGCTCATACAATGCAATGTTTTGAACGTCCAAGGAAAACTACAAAATCACTAGATAAAGTTAATAAAGATTTTTTTGGAAGAAATCAAATACAAAGAAGGGATTTCCCATGTTATCGTGGAATAAAGTATGTAGGCCTAAAAATCTGGGTGGCCTAGGATTAAGGAAAATAGAGGCAATTAATTTAGCATTCCAAAGTAAATTGGCCTGGAAAATTTTACAAATTCAGATAGTTTATGGGTAAATATCACGAAGCAAAACTGCTTAAAAAGTTCTCCCTCCTTGGACTGCAATATTAAAGCTCATGAATCGCCTGTATGGACGAGTATTTTGAAATACAAGTTTGTTACTCACAAAGGGACTAGATGGAAAGCAAGGAATGATAAAACTATTAAGTTCCGGTCGGATAACTAGATTGATACCACCAATCTTGCCAAATTGTTGGATAGGGATAGTACTCCAATTAGTTTATTGTGGCAACAGAATGCGAAAGCTAACTCTAATTATTTTCGTGATATGAGCGCGCAAATTTCTAAGAAAAGGATGTCAAGGCTACCTATGTGCAGTCTAACAAATTAGCGACGAGGAGCCCAAACTCGATGCAATCCCTATTGCTTGTGAGTTTCCATAAGTGTTTGCCGAAGTCCTAGGACTACGACCTGATCGTGGGATAGAGTTTGCAATCAATCTCGTACCTGGGACTACTTCGGTTTCTAAAGCACCATATCGAATGACACAAGTTGAATTGGCTGAACTCCAGGTACAACTCTAAGAGATCCTTGACAAGGGGCAAATACGTCCAATTGTTTCAACATAGAGAGCCTTGGTTCTATTTGTGAAGGAAAAGAATAGTAGTCTCCAACTATGCATCGATTACCAGGAGCTTAACAAGGTGAAAATCAAGAACAAGCACCCTCTTCCAAGAATAGAGGATCTAGTCGATCAACTTGCAGGTTTTGCTGTTTTTCTAAGATTGAATCAAACATGGGATACCACTAGCTAAAAATCAAGCCGAAAGATGTTCCCTAGACAGCATTTAGGAGCCGATATGTCCATTATGAATTCCTTGTGTTACCCTTTGGTCTTGCTGATGCCCCTGCAATATTTATGAATCTCATGAATCGAGTTTTTAGGCCATATCTAGACGACTTTGTCGTAGTTTTCATTGACAACATCTTGATCTATTCAAAGAGTGAAAAGAAGCACGACAAGCATCTCAAAATTGTCTTAGAGACCCTTAAAGAGCATCAATTGTACGCTAAACTCAAAAAGTGTGAATTTTAGGCTCGACAAGGTCAATTTCTTTGGTCATGTAATTTCAAAGAAGGGTATTTCGATTGACCCAATGAAAATAGAGGCTATAGTGAACTGGCCAAGACCGACCAACATAAATAAGGTGCGAAGCTTCTTAGGAATGACCGACTACTACAGAAGGTCCGTTGAACGTTTCTCCAAAATTGTTTTGCTAATCACAAGACTTGTTCGAAAAAGCACTATATTTGAATAGTCAGATGAATGTGAAAGGAGTTTTTAGGAATTCAAAACAAGACTAGTCACTGCACCTGTCCTAGTAATGCTCGATGGTGGTGAAGGGTTCGCCATTTGCAGTGGTGCATCTAAGAAAGGACTCGAATATGTGCTTACGCAAAATAAAAGAGTCATCACCTATGTGTCATGACAACTCAAGCTGTACGGAGAGAACTATCAAACACATGATTTAGAGTTAGCCTCCATGGTATTTGCGCTAAAAATATGGAGGCACTACCTTTATGGCTCGAAATGTGAGATGTAAACAGATCATAAGAGCCTTAAGTACTTGTTCACTCAAAAAGAGTTCAATATGAGGCAAAGACAGTGGTTGGAGCTGATAAAGGACTACGACTTAGAAATTCACTACCACTCTGAGAACGCAAACGTGGTAGCAGATGCCCGTAGCCGAAAGTCAATGGGCTCTATGGCATGCCTCCTTACCTCAAATAAGAGATTATTGAGGGAGTTGGTGGACTTGCAAATCGAAGTGGTGTTGCCTCCAAAGACAAGTATGATAGTTTCCACACAAATTACCTCTCCAGTTGTTGAGAAAATAAAAAACGCCCAATTTTAGGATTTAGAATTGGTAAAAATTAAGGAAATGGTAGAGAAGGAGAGAATAAATGGTTTTGAGCTAGTTAATGGTGTGCTTAGGTTTAGAGGGATATTATCCGCACTTAATGTGGAAAAAATTACAAAGGATGTGCTTTGTAAAGCACACCACTCAGTATATGCTAGTTACCCTGATAGTACTAAGATATAACATGACTTAAGGAAAATTATTGGTGGAGTGGAATGAAAAGAGATGTGGCTAAGGCTGTGTCTCAATGCCTCACATGCCAACGTGTGAAGGCTGAGCACCAAAAACTAGGAGGAGTTCTCCAACCTTTACTGATTCCGGAATGAAAATGGGAACATATGAGCATGTACTTTATCATGGGTCTACCGAGACAGTCAAACAACATGATTGGTCGTAGGTAATCGTTCACAAATTGACTAAATTCACTCACTTTCTAGTAGTCAATATCACCTATGCCTCAGAGAAGTTAGTAGAACTATATATTCAAGAAATTGTTCGGCTTCATGTGTACCATTAAGAATCATCTCGCACCTTGATTCAAAGTTCATGTTGAAGTTTTGGAGAGGCTTTCATGAGGCCATGGGAACAAAATTCAACATTAGCACCTCTTTTCATCCTCAAATTGACCGACAGACCGACACAACAATCAAACAATGGAGGATATGTTGTGAGCATGTGCTTTGGGCTTCAAGGGAAGTTGGGATCGTTATCTGCTGCTCATTGAATTTGCATGCAATAGTAGCTACCAAGCAAGTGTTAGAATGACACCATGTGAGGCCCTCTATAGACCACGTTGTAAATCACCTTTTTGCTAGCACGAAGTTGGAGAAAGAAGAATCTCAAAATCCGAATTAATTGATGAAGTGGCAGATAAGGTCAAGATTATCAGAGAAAGACTTCGAGCAGCCCGGAACACACAAAAGAGCTATGTAGACCTAAAGAGAAGACCCCTAGATTTCGAAAGAGAAGACCATGATTTCATTAAGGTATTCACACTTAAAGGGAGTGTTCGATTCGGACAAAGAGGGAAACTTAATCCCAGATACATAGGACTATTTCAGATAATCGAGAGGATAGGTCCTGTAACATATAGAATAGCACTCCCTCCTTTGTAAAGGATACACGAGGTGTTTCATGTGTCAAATCTCAGGAAGTACATCCTGGATCCTGATCACATTATTGAGCATGAATCTATAGAGATTAGACGTGATCTTAGCCTTCCTGAAGAACCGATTTGGATACTCGAACGACAGGAGAAAATCATCCTTATGTCAAAGTCCTATGGAAGCATCATAAAGGCGCAGAGGCGACATGGGAGCCAGAGCATGAGATGTGGGAGAAGCATCCCAAACTTCTTGAAGCCGGTATATAAGTTTCAAGAACAAAACTTCTTTTAAGGGGGGACAATGTGATGATTCGGAATAATATTTGCTAATAAAGTTTGCTTAATAAAAATTCTACTAATTAGCTAATATGGGTATATTTTTTTTTAGAGGAAGTATGGGTAACCAACCATAGGGAATGGGTTACTCATTCTCATCGATACACCTATTCTGTTACACCCCATGCCCTATTTCTTTTTCCTATTTGGATAAGCAAGAAGGACACACGCATACACAACCCAAAAAAAAAAAAATGATGATGAAGATGTGTGAGGGTGCATGGCTACTAGTGTAAAGAAAAAAGGGGTGTGGGAGTTCTTTTTTTTTTTTTTTTTTTAAGTCTTAAACTCCTTTTTCCACCTTTCCTCTAATTTCTACTACTTTACCAAGTAAGAAAACTAGAGAGAGAAAGTGATAATTTTACTCAACCAATTTACTGTGGATTTTTCCTAAGGATCAAGGGGCTAAAAGGAGATTAAGAAGCTACTTAAGGTGTGGGTTCTCTTAATTCCTTATATAAAAATTAGTTTTAAAGTTAAAATATTTTATTATGATGTATGATTATGTTATTGATTTACTAGAGTTAGAGTGTCTCTTTATATGGTTAACTTATTTTAAGAGTGACATTTTAAGTTATGCATGCCATCTTACTAAGATATATGTCATGATTGTTGAGATATATTCTTTGAAGTTGCTTTCCCATGTTATCTTATATAAATGGTGGTACTAGTAAATATTTGAGTTAATGATTGTGAAAAGCAGACTTCGCATGATGTTATGGTTGATGAATTAGAATGATGAAATTACTTGCTTACCTTACTAGACATGCATATTATGATTTTATAATGTTGAAAAATAAATGAAATGTTGTTCAGTTATATGTTATCATATGACTTTTGCAATTGACTCTTGTGTGGGTTGTGATATTAGGAGATATTTTACAAGTTGATTGAGCTAATGTGTTTTGACATGGTCTTTTTGGATGAGTTAAATAGTTAAAGTATACTCTTGAAAATTTGTTAAATATGTGTAAAGGAAATGATAGTTTAGCATTGTGATAAAATTATATATGCACTCTTAATGTGGTGATTGTGTAATATTGTGCTTGAACAAAAATTGGGAATAGAATCCCCAAGTTTTTTTTTTAAAAAAAGAAATTGTTAGTAATTAAATAATGAGTTGTTGCTTGATTGTGTGAGGAAGAAAAATACACATAGTAGAGACATAATAATAACAACATCCATACAACAGAAAAGAGAGAGAAAAGACTACACAGCCAAGTTGGGACACTTGAGCAAGTAGTATTTTATATAATATTTGATATGACCTTATAGCAATTATTTAGCATGTGTCGTTCACCCAAAAAAAAAAAAGGGTCTTAGTTGAAAGATTATTTTTATGGTCCCCCAAATATCCGTTTAATTGAGTTGAGAAAATTAGTGGATGAAAATTATTATGATTTACGTATGACATCGTATGAAATGGTCTTAATTTGATACCAAAGATCATATATACATTTAGGTTATAAAGCCACTAAGTTTGATTTCTGGTGTCGGACTTGAGTAAACTAGTATCTAAAAGGACAAGTGGTTATGTGCATTCAAATTGGGATTTGTCGGCTGATTCCGACTAATGTCTAAATTTCCACCTAGCGGCAGATTCTGCAGTGAAAATTCTACAGTGTGGCAGTTTTTCACTCAGAAAGGTGGTAACGGTTTGCCCTAATGAGGGTATAAGTTTGCCCATCCCTTAAACGTTAGTCTTCCCGGGTAGGCAGTCTTTTAGTCAAGATCATTTCCTTTCTTACTTTCACTTGCGCACGAATCGACTTTTATAAATAGTGTGTACTTAGTAAATCTCTAGTCCGAAAGGAATTTGGATTGTGAGGAAAAGTCTATTTATGTGGGAAATATGCACATTTTCTTTCTTTCTAGCTTCTCAAGCCGAATTGTGTTGTTCATCAGGATTTTTAATAGTGCATTATTTCTGCTCATGAAAGGCAGGTTTGTGATTATTTGAAAGATTTATATATCTATGATAATAATGCTATTAATACTACTATTGGTACTATAGCTTATTGTGTATAAAAACTATTTTGGTTTTGGGAGGCGAAAACTCCCACTGAGTTGTGGTTGCTCGCCCCCCATCCAAAATTTTCCTTTTTAGATTTTCAACAAGATTAAGGTGGGTGGCATAACGTATTTTTTGGCGGTCGATGCTTGGATTTGAAGATTCACATTTTGTAACTTGCATGCATTGCCTTCATGTAATTGGAATGTATTGTAACATGAGTAAGTTGTAACATTTTGGTGCATGTAGTAGATGCTCTGAATCGGCCTCGGTAACCTCCCACCAAGACTCATATATTTTGTTATGTTGCTTATGACGAGGATCATGAGGACCCCATTGTAATATAAGGTCGTAAGGTGCTAAAGTCTAGCTCTTTTGGACTCCATACGTAGAGCACAAAGCTCTTTCTTAAATAAAAAAAAAGTATGCTATTACAGAAGATTTGTCTTATATTTACCCTTAAGAGTCCTTTCAAAGAATTTTTGCGATGTAACACTCTTACCATGGGGCAGGGGCGTTACATTATACAAGTGCATTTGGAAGGTGGATGTGATACATAAGATAAAAATCTGTTTATGGTAGAAATTACATAATACATTACCAACACAAGAAAACCTTTAAAAAAAAGGTCTTGGGATCAATCTAGGTTGCCCAATTTGCATTAATGACATTGGATCTAACGATCTCTTATTTTGGGAGTGCCCGTGCACTCGATGGCTATGAAATTTAGCTTGTCAACATGCATGGTTTCAATTCCCTAACATTGCATATGGACCACATTACTCTAACCAACTAATTCTTAAATACAAACAGAGTCCCAATTGTGAGGACATGAAGAAACCAGCATTCCTGTTATGGTGTATATGGAAAGGAAGAAATGCGGTAATCTTCAAAAATGAAGTGTTTCCATCCTTTATAGATTTTAATTAACGCAAAAAGAGCATATGCAGAACGAAGAATTCGAATTTGCATGTTGGGAGATTCTTCTTTTTGGGGGGGGGGTTTATCATCTGCATTCCAATTCTATTTTTCTTGTGAGATGGAACCCCACAAACGAATTCATCAAATCAATTTTGACAGATATCTCACTCAGAAATCAAAGGCAAGAGGCTTCATCATAGGAGATTGGGCGGGCAAACTCATGAAGGCGAGAGTGGAGCATCACTAAGATTCCAGTATTTTAGTGGCAGAAGTAAGAGCACTGCGAGATAAGTTTGTGTAGCAGTTCAAGCATGTTTCAAGCGAGTCAATAATTGAAGGTGATAATGAAATAGTTATATTAACACTTAAAGGGCATATTGCGACACCGTGGCAGATTGCAATTGTTATCCACGACAGTTCGATTTGCCTCAGTATCACGGACTACTTCGTCATTTCTCTTGTTTTTAGGGAGGCTAATATAGCAGTTGATTGGTTTATCAAAATTAGGACGCATGCTTTCATCATCTATCTCCTGGGATTTTTCCTCCTCTATTGAGCGTAGTGATATTATGTTCTTTGATGTGATGGGACGAACTCTTGAGAAAAGAGATGTATAATCATTCTTACCACTTATCAATATTTAAAAAAAATTAAAGTAGAGCAGGGCAAGACCATATTTATAGTAAAGGATTGTACAACTTTTAACAATTATTTTATTTGTGGATGCCAACTATCTCAATTAGTAAAATTTCCAAAGATTTGAGCTAAATTTCACTTACCTTGGCTTCTGAGACTCTTTTTGCGAAAAAAGACAACAATTATTTTGTATTAAAAGACTAAATGTTTTATTATAATGTATATTTACAAATGAGATGGAAAGCTCACTTTAATGATATTTCTCCCAAAAAAAAAAAGAAAAAAAAGTAGCTGGATTATGCAAAAATTGCTGCATATGTTTTATTTAAGATTAGTACCAACATGGCGAGACTGTGACATCTTTTATTAATGATCAACAAAAATTTATTGAAAACTGTTATCCTCAACTAGGCTCAGTCATTATGAGTATATTGAACTTGATACTATTCCTCCCTACTCCAATATACTCTAACTTTGTCAAACATGTTAACTGCTAGCTAAACATACTTCAAATGACTAATTATGCTCCAATATGTTTAAATTTACTTAAACCTGCTAACTGTGAGTCAGACCTTTTTTAATCTGCTCCAATCTACTCACATGTTAGTCAAATATGCTTAAATATGCTCTCTGTTAGTCAAATATACTCAAACCTACTCTAAGGTGTTCTATCTTGTTCTAAAATGCTAACTGTTCCTCTGACATGCTCATAACGAGTAGACCTGTAAGAAAATGAATAATTTTAATATAATGCTTAATTAGGATATCCAATTAAAATTTGTAAGATTAAATGTGAATATTTCAAGTATAATAAAATTTCAAAATATTGTTTGAATTTTTGAATGACACTGTTATTATTTTGAGAATGATTTGCTTAAAAGTGCATCTAATGTGAAAATTTTGCATCATTTTCAAAACATAAGTTATTAGCTTATCGAAAATAATTAAAGCAGATGTAATATAATAGTTATTAAATTTAAATTTTATAATAAATATTAAATTTTATATTATCTGTACTATTGATTCGTCCTTGTCTGCAAAAATCTGGACTGTGCGATGTGGGTGTTGACACGGTCATGCCTTTGGCTTTGAGTTGCCAAGCTCATGCTACTGACGTGTATAAGTAATCAAAGAAATTTTCAGATATATA
>NCQT01008450.1:2152-21881 GCA_002740465.1 Stenocereus thurberi | reverse complement strand
TGACTGGGCTCTTTCCTATTCATATTTTGCTTAGAATTTGAGTTCATTGTAGAGAATTAATCTTTCACTCTTATCAATGGCAAATATTTGTCCAAAAGTTAAAACATGGAAATGCATATCGTAGCATCCAAAATGCTGATGAAGTTTTGCTAAAATTCATTCTCCAAGGAGCTTTCGCAACCCTACAATGAATGAAATTTCTAGATTTGAATACCAGAGAGACAAGATCAAAAATGAAATTAAGAATGAAATTACATTGAGGCAATCTTACATAAAATGGTGATAATATACTTAGAGAGAATTACAGATTTGAATTTTTAGAAACTAAGACCAAAGGAACATACTAAAAAAAAAAAAAAAATTGAGGAAGTCAGGGAGACTATCTCTCTCTAACTTGTTTTCTTGTGCAGTGGAGAATGAGCTAATGTTGTTCATTAAAAATTTTACCCCCATAAATAGAAATGAAGAAAAGTGGAATTATTTCTGCTCTATAATCCACTTTGCCTTTTGTCATACAAGTGATTTTTTTTTAAAGGTAAGATGCTCTTTGTTGACAGTAATTGTATGCATACTTCACTCCGTATTAAATCATACCTTCGCCTACTTTTTCAAAAGTAGATGCTTTTTTGCTACAAAGATTTTTTTTATCGAAAATAATTGTCATGCAGAAAAGAAGATTGTTAAGAAAATGACCCATATTTTTGCCCAAAAAGTCTACGGGTGCTTTTGTTTTTGTTTGTATTAGAAATCAAACAAATTCGGGGAACAAGGTCCTCTGTAAGGGTGAGAATGAGCTGAAGAGGTCATAGAGTTGGCATCTTTCTTCATCATCATCATCAGAGTCGTTATGCATCAATTTTTTTTTATGTATTCTTCCCCTAGTTCTAGCTCAATTGTGAGAACATCAAGCAAGCCGCATAGTTTTTGTGTAAGCCCTTTTGTGTGTGTTCGTGTTGATCCCTTGGTATTGGAAGAACTTGCTCTTTCAGTAGGAGTGGAAGGACCAATTGCAATTTTTTTCGATCTTCAGTGTGCTTACAATTGTGGAGTGTAAATTTCTTTGTTTTTTAATCATTTTCCTTTAAGCATAAAGTGGTCTTATATTCATTCCACCATCTCACTCTGTAGAGATGAACCATAGAAAGTTGAAACAAATTAGGTAGGTAATTGTGAAATTTGCATTCACAGCTAAAAGTCCAGGCAACATTAAATTTTCTAAAAAATGGACTTTTTTTTGTATAAGTCTGAATTACTGGGGAATTCTTGTTCTAGAATTCCTATCCCTCGCTTGCTTCTGTTGGCAGAATGAAAGCTAAACATACAAACCAAGTCCACCAAAAATAGAACCAAATTCGAAAGGTTGTGGAATGGTTGTCGTAAAACTTCAAAAACCAAGAACAAATATCTAGTTTAATGAGTACAACTCTAGCATGTCATTTTGTAGTCATTATAATTGTAGCACTGTCATTGATAGCTAAAAGCAAACCTTCTTTCCTCAAAAGGTTTCTTCCATTGCTCAGACCCTCTAACATTTCTAATTCTGCACATGTAATAGAGAATGTAGTCTAGATTTATTTTGTCACGAGTATAGGCCATGTCAATAAAGTAAGAATCAACTAATGTGAGCTCATAGAGTCATCAGTTGCTTTGTGGAAGGATCACTTATGTAGGGAAAATTACTTTTTGTAGATAATTGGCCTAGTGAGTTTATTTTTGAAAGTTGTGATTTAAAGTTGGTAAAGCAAGGGGTGTTCCATGAATTTGAAAAAATTGTCTATAGAAGGTTTTATAGGTGGGTTAGAGACTAAAGTTTTTGTAGGGTGAATGTGAAAAACAAGCCAAGCGTGAAAACATATTTTGTACTAGAACCTAGAGCTGATAATCTTCAGCTTTTTATATGTCTTTTCCTTTATCCTATACTTTGCTCATCTTGAATCTTGCAACAATGGTGTTTTATCGCACTGTCCTTGTAAAAACTCTCTTATAGGAAAGTGTGGTGATAAATTATTTTATTCCTTCATAAAATCCGTTTCAAAATCAAAAGTAGATAAAATTGCTTACCACATGGCAAAAATTTGCTTACAAACTAAATTTTTGACATCCTTTTCAAGAATCTCCCTTGAAAATTTGCAATCAAGTTTGAGAAGGAACTTTTTGATTGAATAAGTCATCTTGAAATTTTGAAATACATAGAGCAACTACCAAATTTTCCTTTTTAAAGGTAGCATAATTTTGTTGAGGATGAGCCACCATCCTTAATAGAATCTAGCTAATTATTCCTTGTCCGCTTTAGTTAATCTTTGGTTTGAAATACCATCGAAGCCTATGTCAGATGTATCTATTTCAACTGTCATAAATGAGTACGCATGAGGAATGCCAAGACATGGTGAAGACCCCTTTTGCTTGATTTATACAACTACTTCATAATGTTGCTCTGTCCATGGGTCTGGTCTCTTTCAAGGCCTCTTGAGCAAAGGGACACATAATTGGCGTAGTTTTAGAAAGAAATTAGACATATAATCAAGTTATCTGAGAAATCTATACAATTTTTTCTTGTCCTCAATTTTGTCTAGAAGTTTGTTGGCAAAAGCTAAATATCTCATAATGGGATCAATGGTACCTTTATAGATATTATGCCTTAGAAATCTAATTTATGTTTGGAATAAAACTATTTTTGATGGAAGATAACCTAACCATTTTTTCTACAACATAAACAAGTGTTTGTAAATGCTTAAAATGTTGTTCAACGGTCTTCAACAAAACTAAAATGTCATCAATATAGATGATGACACAAAATGTGTAAGGATTAAAATGTCATTGATAATGTTTTGAAACCCGGAGGTTCCATTCTTAAGTCCAAAGGGCATTACGTTGTAGTAGTAATGTCCAAGTGGGACTATGAATCTTGCTTGCTAACAATTTGAATAAGCAATTTAAACTTCCTAAATCCTAATTTCTTGTCAAATTTCGAAAAGATTTCACATCAAATAATCTATTAAACATATGTGTTCTGTTTGGGATTAGATCATGAATCCATTGTAGGACTTTGTTTAGGGGTCTATATTTAATATCTAACCGATGAACACCTTGTTCCTATTGGGTTTCATTATTAACTTAAAATGCAACATAGCTCCAAGCATATTTGAGGGTCGTATAAGTTTTTTACCAGGAAGAGTTTGAATTTCCTTTTTTACGATGACTGAAGAGTTCAAAATTCAATTGAGTAAGTCTGGCTTACGTAGGAATATTTTTCACGTAAAAATCCTTTTCATAAGGAAAGGACATTAAATGCTTCTTTCTATCCTAAAAAGCATTGGGAAGGTCAGAGAATACTCTGTTTTTGATATCTATCTGAAATCTAAAATGTTCTGAAAAATTAAAGGCTATTGAATCACCCTAGAGGGGGTGAATAAGGTGATTGTCAAAGTCATAAATTAATCAAAATAAAAAATAGAAAGATAGAAGTGGATAGAACACAAGTATTTGCTACAAGGTTGGGCCTCAAAAGGCTTCATCTCCACCTAGAGTTCCTTAACTCTAGGATTAACCCAATTTTATTAGGAATGATAGTTACAAATCTAGAGTACACCTACTCTATGTTCGAAGTCACAAGTTAATGCCCTTAACAAGGCTTGGTAGAGTTTATTGAGTACAACTCTATGGCATGCCATTTTGTAGTCATTATAATTGTATCTTTGTTGTTGATAGCTAAAAGTAAACCTTCTTTCCTCGAAAGGTTTCTTCCATTGCTGGGACCCTATAACAATTCTAATTTTGTACATTGAGTAGAGAGTTTATTCTTGAATTATTTTTTCACGAGCGTGAGTAATGTTAATGGAACACGAATCAATGAATATGAGCTTGTAGAGTCGTCAGACCTTTTGTGGGTGATCACTTATGTAGTGAGAATTACCAAAGCTTTTGTAGATAATTGGCCTAATGAGTTCATTTGAAAATAGTGATTTAAAGTTGGTAAGGAATCGGTGTCCTGTGAATTTGATAAAATAATTATCTGTAGAAGGTTTTGTTCGTGGGTTAGAGACTAAAGTTTAATTAGGTGAAGGTGCAAAACAAGCTAAGGGTGAAAACATATTTTGTACTGGAACAATGATGTTTTATCTCTCTATCCTTGTAAAAACTATGTCGTGAGAAAACCTGGTGATAAATCGTTTTCTTCCTTCATAAAATTGGTTTCAAAATCAAAAGCAAATAAAATTGCTTACCACATGGCAAAAATTTGTTTACAAACTAAATTTTTGACGTCCTTTTGAAGAATCTCTTTTGAAAATTATCAATTAATTCCGAGAAGGAATTTTTTATAGAATAAATCATCTTGAAATTTGAAGTATATAAAACAACTGCCCAAATTTGCTTTTTAGTGGTAGAATAATTTTGTCGAGGATGAGCCATAGTCCTCAATCAAATCTAACTAATTATCCCTTATCATCTTTAGTTAAATTTAGGTCTAAAATACCACCAAAGCCTACATCAGATGTATCTATTTCAACTGTCATAAATGCATATGCATGAGGAATGCCTAGACAAGATGAAGACCCCTTTTACTTAATTTGTGTAACTACTTCATAATGTTGGTCTGTCCATGCGTTTGGTATCTTTCGAGGCCTTTTGAACAAATGGGCAAATAATTGGCGTAATTTTGGAAAGAAATTAGGCACATAATTAAGGCATCCAAGAAATCTTTACAATTTTTTCTTTTCCTCAATGTTATCCAGAAATTTATCGGCAAAAGCTAAATATCTCATAATGGGATTAATGGTACCTTGCTGGGTATCTTGCCTAAGAAATCTAATTTAAGTATGGCATAAAACTATTTTTGAAGGAAGATAGCCTGCAACACAAACAACTTTTTATAAATGCTTAAAATGTTGTCCAATAGTCTTTGACAAAACTAAAATGTCATCAATATAGATGATGACACAAAATGTGTAAGGATTAAAATGTCATTCATAATATTTTGAACTCAGAGGTTTCATTCTTAAGTCAAAAGGGCATTACATTCCGTTAGTAATGTCCAAATGGGACTATAAATATTGCTTTCTAATCAATTGAATGAGAAATTTGAACTTCCCAAAATCCTAATTTCCTGTCAAGTTTCGAAAATATTTTTGTTGCAAATAATCTATTAAAGAGATCTTTTCCATTGGGGCAACTTAGGAGTTTGTTTAGGGGTCTATTGTTGATAACTAACCTAGGAACATCTTGTTCCTATTCGGCACCATTATTAAATTAAAATGCAGCATAGCTTCAAGGAGACTTGAGCACCGTATAAGGTTTTTATCAGGAAGATTTTGAATTTCCTCTATGACAATGATTGAGGAGTTCAAAATTCAATTGGGAAGGTCTAGTTCTTATGGGAATATTTTTCTTATAAAAATCCCTTTCATAAGAAAGGGACATAAAATGCTTCTTTCTATCCCAAAAAGCATTATGAAGGTCAAAGAATACTCTATTTGTGAAATTTGTTTGAAATCTATAATGTTGTGAAAAATAAAGGATATTGAATCACCCCAAAGGGGGTGAATAAGGTGATTGTTAATGTCATAAATTAATCCAAATAAAAAGTGTAAAGATAAAAGTGGAGAAAACACAAATATTTGTTATAAGGTTGGGCCTCAAAAGGCTTAATCCCCACCTGAAATTCCTTAACTCTATGATTAATCCAATTTTATTAGCAGTGGTAGTTACAACCCTAGAGTACACATGTTTTAAGTTTGAAGTCACAAGTTAAAACCCTCAATAAGGCTTGGTAGAATTTACTGAGTCAAACTCAGTAGCATGTCATTTTGTTGTCTTTACAATTGTAACTCTGCCGTTGATAGCTAAAAGGAAACCTTCTTTCCTCAAAAGATTTCTTCCACTGCTGATACCCTATAACATTTCTAATTCTGCACATGGAATAGAGAATGTAGTCTTGATTTATTTTGTCACGAGTGTGGGTAATGTTAATGGAATGAGAATCAACATGCACAAGCTCGTAGAGTTGTCAGTCCTTTTGTGGGTGGTCACTTATATAATGAAAATTACCAAAGTTTTTGTAGGTAATTGGCCTAGTGAGTTCATTTGAAAGTGGTGATTTAAAGTTGCTAAGGAATGAGTGTTTCATGAATTTGACAAAATAACTGTTAGTAGAAGGTTTTGTAGGTGGGTTGGAGGCTAAGGTTTTTAAGGGTGGAGGTGCAAAATAGGCCCAGGGTGAAAATGAAATTTGTACTAGAACCTGAAGCTAATAATCTTGAGCTTTTTATGTGACATTTCCTTTATCCTATACTTTGGTCATCTTGAATCCTGCAACAACGGTGTTTTATCACTATGTTCTTGTGAAAACTCCCTTGTAAGAAAATATGGTAATAAATTGTTTTCTTCCTTCACAAAATTTATTTGAAAATCAAAAGTACATAAAATTTCTTGCCACATGGCAAAAATTCATTTACAAACTACATTTTTGACATGCTTTTAAAGAATCACTTTTGAAA
This sequence comes from Stenocereus thurberi, assembly GCA_002740465.1. Lineage (NCBI taxonomy): Eukaryota > Viridiplantae > Streptophyta > Magnoliopsida > Caryophyllales > Cactaceae > Stenocereus > Stenocereus thurberi. The sequence continues at coordinate 15,387 of NCQT01008450.1, read as the reverse complement.
ATTTGCAATCAATTCTGAGAAGGAATCTTTTGATAGAATAAATCATCATGAAATTTTGAAATATATAAAACAACTACCAAAATTTCCTTTTTAAGGGTAGAAAAATTTTCTTGAGGATGGGGTACAGTCCTCAATGGAATCTAGCTAATTATTCCTTATCATCTTCAGTTAATTTTTGGTTCGAAATGCCACCAAAGTCGATGTCAGATGCATCTGTTTCAGGTATGGTAAATGCATATGCATAAGGAATGCTTAGACATGGTGAAGACCCTGTTTGCTTAATTTGATTGACTACCTCATAATGTTGCTCTGTCCATGCGTCTGGTCTCTTTCGAGGCCTTTTGAACAATGAGGCACATAATTGGCATAGTTTTGGAAAGAAATTAGACATAATCATGGCATTTACAAAATCTCTCCAATTTTTCCTTGTCCTCAAATTTCTCTAGAAATCTGTTCTCATGATGGGATTAATGGTACCTTGATAGGTATCATGCCCAAGAAATCTAGTTTAAGTTTGGAATAAAACTGTTTTTAAAGGAAGATAGCCGAACCATTTTTTCTGTAACATAAACAATTGTTTGTAAATGCTTAAAATGTTGTTCAATGGTCTTCAACAAAACTAAAAAGTCATCTATATAGCTGATCAAACAAAATGTGCAAGGATTAAAATGTCAGTCATAATGTTTTGAAACTCAGAGGTTCCATTCTTGTGCCCAAACGACATTGCGTTCCATTAGTAATGTGCAAATGGGAGTATAAACGTTACTTTCTAACGATTTGAATCAACAATTTGAGCTTCCCAAAATCCTTATTTCCTTTCACATTTCGAAAAGATTTTTGCATCCATTAATCTATTAAACAGATTTTTTCTGCTTGGGATTGGATAACAAAAATGCTAGAGGACTTTGTTTAAGGGCCTACCGTTAATAACTATCCTAAGAACACCTTGTTCCTATTTAGCGCCATTAATAACTTAAAATGCAGCATAACTCCAAGGAGATTTTAGGCCCATATAAGGTTTTTATCAGGAAGATTTTAAATTTCCTTTTTTTTTTACAATGATTGAGGATCTCAAAATTCAATTGAGTAGGTCTAGCTTTTATGGGAGTATTTTTTTCATTAAAATCCTTTTCATAAAGAAGGGACATAAAATGCTTCTTTCTATCCTAAAAAGCATTAAGAAGGTTAGACTATACTCTGTTTGGGATATCTATTTGAAATCTAAAATGTTTTGAAGACTTAAAGGCTATTGAATCACCATAAAGGTGGTGAATAAGGTGATTGTCAATGTCATAAATTAATCAAAATAAAAGTGGAAAGATAGAAGTGGATAGAATGCAAGTATTTGTTACAAGGTTGGGCTTCAAAAGGCTTAATCCCTACCTAGAGTTCCCTAACTCTGGGATTAACCCAATTTTATTAGGCAGGATAGTTACAATTCTAAAGTACACCTGCTCTAAGCTCGAAGCCATAAGTTAACACCCTTAACAAGGCTTCATAGAGTTAACCCTTCAACGCTATGATCCCACCCAATTGTAACCTTGAAGAATACAACTCAAATGAATGAAAAGTAAATTAAAGCTTAAGGTATGCAAGTGAGTGTTGAGTAAGGTTGTTGCTTATGCTCTCTCTTATATCCTCTTCACCTACTAACGCCTCCATATTTATAGGCAATGATGTTGGAGAGGTATAGAGGTCATTAAGGAAAGTGGCCATTGCATTTGAAAAATGAAATGTTATCTTCAATCAGCTTTCAAGGCCTTGAGATACAACTTTCAAGCCCTTGAATTCTTGCTGTTTGCTTAACAATTATATTCTTGATTTTCAATGACTACTTGCTTGATTTTAGTCTAAAGATCTTGCCGCTCATGTTATTTAGTAGCTGATTTTAAGCAAGAAACAATTTTCAAGACATATTCTTAGAAGATACTAAAATATTTAGGCAGATCTCGAGTTTTTTAAAGGTATTGGCATATATCAGAATCTCATATTATTAGTAGCTCTAAATAGATCGGGCAAGATCTAAAGTAGGCAACATATAATTTTAACATGATTTAATCAAATTAAAATTGGTCTTTCATTCAAAATTCTAGTAAGGGTTTTAAGGGTGTCAACAATATCCTCATTTTAGATGACAGGCAATATTTTGCGTTCATTAGTTATGAGTTAAAACTAAAAGGAATTAGATCATTCTTGTTAAAACAGTGGATTTTTGGATGCTTACCATGAATCATAATTAATCCTACAATATTTACAACCTTACCACAATCGAGTATAGTGCTGCTAACATTGACCACAAGCTGCCATATGTCATAAGCATACCATATATTATACTCATTGTTCATAACCATAACGTATCATAAGCTTACCATAATCACTGTTCATAACCATCTATCTATATAACTATACTTAAAATTGAGTGATCACACCTTGACTAGACACTTGTTGATCACTCATTGGATGTGAATATTATTTTGTTTTCTCTTTTCTAAATTATTTATTTTAGATATGAATTAAGAGGTAATAGTAAGAGTAATTAGATCAAATTAATGTAGGAATTCAACTTATAGGCTTCACTTTGTATTGGGAAAGTTACTAATTTTTTTTTGTGTTTCACCTTTTCTTTTTTTTTAAAAAAATTAAGTGTTAATATCTTTTTAAAACCTGCACAAAATTGATATTTGTGATTTTAATATTATAAGTATAATTGTAAAATCACAGATCAGCAATATTAGAAATATCATTTTGAAAAATTATGATTTTAAGTAACATAATTTTATTATAGTTTCATTAATATATGCAAATATTTTAGTTCACCAACTTAGTTTAAAAAAATCGAATTTTAGTTGTAGTCTTCATATTAATTAAAAATATATAAAATGGTTGTCAACTCTCGAATTTTCCATAAAGCTAAAACACATTCATATTTCCATAGGAAAGTATATTTAATTAATGATATTTTATTTTTCTTTGAATCAAACTTTTGTAGCTAATGGACAGTTGTAACTGGGGCTTCTTCATTTGACATATTATGTATAGATTAATTTCATTATGGTAACCTCAATCAATTGTAATAACTTTTTTCCCTTCTCAAAGGAAAGATGGTGTAGTTATAATGTGAGAGTAATAGGGCAAGAAAGTGATGGAATCTAGGTGTTGTATTTCACAATTTGTGGACACAGATGCATTAGTGGTTGTATTAACTGTACACATTTTGATTACTGACTTAAAATTATTTTGGGATTTTAGACTATTATTTATCAAAATAGTTCATTTATTTTGGCGGATAACAATAAGAGTTTTACCTTATAATATTATTCATTATATATATATTGGCTTATTAGATAGAATTTGTTAAAGTAGAAAATTATACTAGTCCATGCGAAGCATGGGTTTAGCACTAGTAACATGCCATAATTGAGTGTAGATCAATTGAGTATAGATCCCAAATACAAATTTACAATATTTGCAACCTTACCAACTAGGCTAATCATACATGAATAATCCATACATGATACTTACCAACCGCACCAAAAGTGTGGCCATATCACTATACTGTTTACATCACAGTTTAAAACTTAAAGGCTATTCTTCCCCTTTGATATTTTATTAAAAATAAGGGAGATGACCAAGACATAATGTTGACACGCATGTGGAATTTAAAGTGGCAAAAACAAAGAACAGAAAACAGAAAACTAAAAGCAAGTAAAACACAACACTAGCGAAAGTGTGGCATAAGGAGGTCAAGTGAATGATCTGATCAATAGATTAAGTGGCCTTCTCCAAGTCTATGGACTGAAATTGGACAACTAGCTTGAGACTATGATGAATGCGGATAGTCAATCGAATCAGCTCATCAATTTTCCTGTTCATCAATCCCATCTCCAATTGAATATGATCAAGCCAGTTCCTGAGTTCAACTTGGTCTTCTTTCAACCTAGCAAGAGCCTCAACAAGATTAGGGGAAGAAGGATGACCAGGAAGTGGAACCTTAAGAGAAGAGGCTTCTTCAGGCATCAGATCAGTAACATGCTACCACCCTGTTGACCCAATATTGTAGAAACAAATGGTTTTAAGGAGTGAGCAGAAATCACAGATACGATTGAGTAATATAGTCCTCAAGATCTAATAGCACCTAAAGGTGATTAAAGATATGAGTGAGGAGGTTGCCATATGAAAGGGATGTGATACGACTTATACTAGCCACTCGATACATGTAATTGAGAATAATTGAGGCATAACTGATTGAATAACCATTCATGGGTCGATATATAGCTTCAAGGGCAAGTTCATTGTAAGCTTGTTTGGAGTGATCTTTAGGGTAAATGATGGGAACAAACACATAATGCAGCGAAAATGGTTCTGGGAGCATAACATGATATGAAGATGCCTTGTACTGGCATTTGTAGGCAGCAATCTATTGAGGGCAAGTAAATTGAGCTAGGTATAGGTCTTTGGCTGCTTTGCTAGTCAGATTAGGAGGGAATGTGTCAACAAATTTCACCCCAAAAATGGATTCAAGAATAGAGTGACTTGCAGTAATTTTGATAGATTTCACAAGACTCACACAGAACACACCAGTAGCTCTAGATTTCGTCTCCAAATTGGCATCAACCTAACAAGTCGAGGGTACACATCACCCAAATCAAGCAATCCCAAACATTTGCCCTTTTTCAATTTCTTAAAGAATCCCAATTTCTTAGAAGTGAAGAATGAAACATCTAATTTGTCACAAACTGATATGGATTTATTTTGAAAGGCTTGAAATCGACTGGGTGGAGGCTTGAAAGTCAGAGGAGGTGTCGGAGGTGCTCATAGTAGTCTTGAATCAAGGTGCGCATACGCGTTTCACCGGACCGAAGGCATGGCGATTGGACGACGCTTGGGCTGAGTAGAAATGGCGGGATTCTTAGCTTTAGCGACTCGATTAGGGCTATTTGAAGCTTTCCCACCTCTAGTAGTGGCCATAGTTGTTGATTTGATGGAAGTGGAGTGCAAATTCAGCTCAAGAGGGGTGGATTGTGGTTTGTGGTATCAAGAACCCTAAGCTGAGCGAAAGGTGGAGTAATGAGCTAAGATTGGAGAAATTTAGAAGGGAAATGGGAGAAGAGAGAGTGAATAGCAAGAATTTTGAGATGAGAACCTCGCTCGGCCATGTAGTGTGTACGTATGAGGAAAGAGGAGAAGGGAAGCTTAGAGAAGAAGGTGGCTCAGGCCAAAGGAGGTGAGCGAGGGAAGCATTTTGGAAAGAGTTTGACTTTTGAAAAGAAAACAAGGTCAATTTTTTTCCAATCTCATAAGATCCCAAAAGTTTGGAAAATTTGGTACCATAATTTAAAACCTAAAATAAAATTATATAAGTGATTTTGAAAAATTATCCCGTATGCCCAAGGAGAAAGGAATTAAATCAGATTTGAACGTCTTTCCTTTGAGTTGAATCATTTTACTTATTTTTATAGGTGACTTATAGTTAATGCCTTGAAATTGTAAGTTCAACCCTTGACTTAGTCATATTAAAGATCTCTAATTTCTTCCTAAAGTTCAGGCCTTGAATTTCTAGAGAGTGAGCCAATGGCTCATAGTTTTATCCTGCAAGAGCTTAAGAACATAATTAGTACTAGAGAAGGCTCCTCTCAATTTATGGACCAATATTAATCATCCCAAGTTGCTGACGGATATAATTGAATTGTTCCTCAATTAGGGGTTTACTAAAAATATCTGCAAGATAAAATTTTATCAGAACATATTCTAAGGGCACATCGCTTTTTTCAACGTGATCTCAAATGAAGTGATGACGTACCTCAATATGCTTTGCTCGAGAGCATTGAATGGATTTTTCGTGATAATAATGCCACTCATGTTGTCACAATAGATATGAACATTCTTGAGATTGATTCCTAAGCCGTGAAATTATTGTCTAATCCACAGGAGTTGTGCATAACATGCTCCTGCGATAATGTACTCAGCTTCCGACATTGATAATGCCATTGAATTTTACTTCTTGGAGTGCTATGAAACAAGCAATTGACCAAAGAATTTACAAGTGCCCACCGTGCTCTTTCCATCGACCTTATAACCTATATAATGAGCATAAGAATATCCAGCAAGAAAGAAATCTCCACCTTTAGGATACCAAACTCCGAAATTTTTTGTGCCTACTAAGTATCTAAAGATATGTTTTACAGTGGAAAGATGGGATTCTTTAGGAGATGATTGAAAGCGGGCATACAAGCACACACTAAACATAATATCTATGCGACTAGTAGTTAAGTACAATAGGGAACCATTCACACATTGATATATTTTTTTGTTTACCGGCTTGCCATCAGGATCTTGATCAAGCGTTGCACTTGATGCCGTGGGAATGCTAGCATGTTTAGAATTGTCCATTTTGTACTTCTTTAACAACTTACTTACATATTTACCTTGATTCACAAAAATACCTTCTTTGAGTAGTTTATTTTGTAGACCAAGGAAGAATGTGAGTTCTCCTACCATGCTCATCACGAATTCCCTACTCATGAGATTAGAAATTCCTTGCATAGATAGTCATTACTAGCTTCGAAAAGTATATGATCAACATAAACTTGTATCGTCATGATATCCTCCCCTTTGCTTTTTATGAAAAGTGTTTTATCAATTTGACCACGTCTAAAACCATTTTCAAGTAAGAATTTGCTCAATCACCATACCAAGCTCTACGGGCTTGTTTCAAACCATAAAGGGTTTCTTGTGGTTTGAACACATGATTAGGAAGATTGGGATTTTCGAAAAGGGGGGTTGTTCAATGTAAACTTCTTCTTGCAAGAATCCATTTAAGAAAGAATATTTAACATCCATTTGAAAAAGTTTAATGCCTATGCATGATGCAAATGCTAAGAGAATGCGACTAACTTCTAATCGAGCTATAGGGGCAAAGGTCTTGTCGAAGTCCACACCCTCTTCTTGGTTATACCCTTCTATAACTAGTCTAGTCTTATTTCATACGACATTCCCACTTTCATCTAACTCATCGTCATATCTACTTAGTTTTAACTCTTGGAATGCAGAAGAGCTAAACGTACCATCATTATGCTCTTCAAAAACAATGTGAATGCTGTCTTCAATTATTCTAGTACGCTTATTATAAACACAATAAGTTTTACTATGCATGAAATAACCAACAGCAATACCTTCATCGCTTCTAGCATCGAAGTTACCTAACCTCCGTTTTCCGTTGTTGTGAATCAAGCATTCACAACTAAATCTATGAAAATAAGAAATATTTAGTTTTTGACCTTTGAAAAGTTCGTATGGAGTCTTTTTCAATATAGGGAGAATTAAACAACGATTTTAAATATAGTTTGTGGTGTTAATTACTTCTACTCAAAAATATATTGGCAAACTAATTTCATAAAGCACAGTCCTAGCCAAATTGTCTAAGGTATGGTTTTCCTTTTCAACCACACCATTTTGTTAAGGAGTTCTAGGTATTAAAAAATTGTGCAAAATGCCAAAGTCATTGAAAAATTTAATAAATTCGTTTTTATCAAACTATTTACCATGATCACTTCGAATAGAAATAATAGGTAAACTTTTATAAATTTGTAATTATTTACAAAGTTTTGAGAACTCCTGAAATGATTCATTTTTCTCTTTTTAAGAAGAAACCAAGTACAATGTGAATAATCATCCACAATAACAACTATGTATGAGCTACCCCCGAGGCTATGAATAGGTATTTGGCCGCACAAATCCATGTGAAGCAATTCTAGTGGATAAGAAGTACTAATGCATTTTTTGGGCTTAAAGGAACTATGAACTTGCTTTCCTTTTACACATGCATCACAAATACGATCTTTCTTAAATTTTTATGAGGGTAATCCATATACTAAGTCAAGCTTCGATAACTTTTCTATGGTGTGCATGCTAGCATGACCTAGTCTACGATGCCATAACCAAGTACCATCAAGAGAGGCTTTAAAGCATGATAGTTTATTGGATGAGATGCTATTCAAATTGATTTGTCATCATGCAAATTTTGTACAATACAATGAGAATAATGGAAGATAACATTATTAACTATGTCACAAGGTTGGGATATGCTCAAACGATTAAATTCTAATCCTTCAACAAGATATACGTTTTCTAAGGATTTAGAGGGATCCTTATTGATCTTACTAATTCGTATCATCTCACTGGCTCTATTGTCACCAAAGGTAACATTTCCATATTTCTTTTTCTTTATTAAGGTAAAGAGAGACTCATTTCCACTCATGTTCCTTGAGAATCCATTATCAAGATACTGAAGTTCGTCATCGGCTTTCAAGCATACCTACAAAACAATAAATGAAACCTTTGTAGCCTAGACATCGGATTTGAGTCCAATGTTGGTTGTGACCGTATTTTGTGATCTTGTCCCTTTGGGTACCCAGCTTGGATAATTTTGGCAGTTGGCTTTCTAAGAGGACATGTATAAGGGATATGACCCTTTCTCAGACAATAATTGTATATGGTGTGAGATTTGTCTTTGGATGTCTCTTGAACAAAAAAAATTTTGAATGTTTTCTTTTTGTTAAAAGGGTTGTACCCAATACCTTCTTTGTTGAAGGACATCCTCTGTGATCCTAATATTTGTCCAAGTTATCGTGTCGTTTAGAAACTTTTAACACCACCTTTTCAAGGCCTTCATAGTCCAATTAAAGCCTTTTCTTTTTTTTTCAAGAATTTCAATCCTCATGTGAAATTTATTATTCGATTTTTGTAAAGCTTCGTTATCAAAGGACCAATCACGAATTGTTTTCTTCAAATACTTTATCTTGGACAAGTATTCTTGCTCATATCAAATGCACTTAATTAAGGCTTGGGCTAATTTATCTTTAGAATATTTAAGAAAGTCAATCAAATGTACCTCATCCGGGCTCTCATACCTAGTTTCATCTTTTGGACTTGACTTTAATTTACCATAAAGCCAAGTTTTGCCGCTTGTTCTTCTCCATCGTCATTATCACTCCTTGTGACTATCCTTGCTTTTTTGATTTCTTTCTTCACCTTTTGCTTCTGTTTTTCAGCTTTCTTTTATAAAAAGGGGCATTCTTTCAACACATGCCCTAGCAAAACACAACCAAAGCAGGGACCAAGATTGCATTCATTTTTATTATTAGAGGGCCTGTTACCATTTGAAGATTTCTCATTTTTCTTTGAAGAAGACCCTTTTTGCAGAACTTCTTGGGATCAAATATTTTTGACTCGAAAATCTTCTTTAGTCCTCCTGCGATCATCGCCATGGAATCTTCATCTCTTTCATTTGAATCATCTTTCGAGGAGTAGTGTTGTTCACTAATAGTTTTAAAAGCTATTCCCCTCTTTGCCAGAGTTTCTTCTTCATCTTGTTTAAGATGAATTTCATGTGTGACAAGTTTCCTAAGTAGATCATCAAAGGCTAGTGCCTTGAGGCCTTGAGCTTCTTCAATTGCAGTGACCTCGGGACCCCATTGGTTTTTGGGATGAGATCAAAGGATTTTTCTAGCCATTTCCTCATTGGTATAGGTGTTGCCAAGTTATTTGAGGTTGTTAGTTATGTTGGTGAATCGTGATGTTTGGTGAATCGTGTAAACATCTTCCTAATAATCTCGTCGAGTTGTATTTTGAATAATTCATATTGATAGATGAACATATTGATCTTCGTTTCTCTTACTTAACTCATCTCCTTATATCTTACTAATGGCTCGTCTCATATCTGCTTAGCTATTTCAAATGCACAAATACGGTTGTATTTGTCAGCATTTAAGCCATAATATAGGATATGCATAGCCTTATAATTTTTTGAATGTTTTGCAAAATCTTCTTGAGTGTATTGATCTTTGGTTTTCTTAACAAGTTTTCTATCAATGGTAGTCATTGGAATGTATGGACCTTTATTTACAATGTTTCACTACTCATAATCTTCGTTCTTGATAAACATCTGCATCAAATTTTCCTAATAATAAAAGTTAGTGCCCTTGAACAACGGATGTCTAATAGTAGAGCGACGTTGGTCATAACAACCTTCTTCGGTAGTGGCTATGATCATTGCCCATTAGACAGAAAAGTCAAAATGATGAGGCTCTAGATCTGACAACACTTGAAAAGTTAAAGGCTATTCAATCACCCTAAAGGGGGTGAATAAGGTTACTATCAATATCGCAAATTAATTGAAATAAAAGCGAAAAGATAAAAGTGGACAAAACATAAGTATTTGTTAACAAAGTTGGGCCTCAAAAGGCTTAATCCCCGCCTAGAGTTCCCTAACTCTAGGATTAACCCAATTTTATTAGGAGAGATAGTTAATCCTCTATAGTACACCTACTCTAAGTTCGAAGTCATTAGTTGACACCTTCAATAAGGCTTGGTAGAGTTGACCCTTCAACTTTATGATCCCACCTAATAACAACTTTGAACAATACAGCTCAAATGAATGAAAAGTAAATTAAAGCTCAAGGTATGCAAGTGAATATTGAATATGGTTGTTGCTTATGATCTCCCTTATATCTTTTTTAGCTGCAAATGCCTCTATATTTATAGGCGACGATGTTGGGGAGGTTGGGAGGTCATTAACGAAAGTGACCATTGCATTTGAAAAAGGAAAGGTGAGCTTTGATCTGATTTCAAGGCCTTGAGATATAGCTTTCAAGCCCTTGAATTCTTACAGTTTGTTTAACAGTTATATTCTTGATTTCCAATGGCTACCTGCTTGATTTTAGTTAGAAGATCTTGTTGATCACGTTATCTAGTAGTTGATTTTAAGGAAGCAACAATGTTCAAAGCATGATCTCAACAAATAGTAACTAATTTAGGAAATATTGACTTTTTCAAAAGTATTGGCATATAGAGAATCATAATCTCATATTATTGACAGCTCCAAATAGATCAAAATAATGTGCATATAATCAGGCATGATTTAAGAGTAACTAACTTATAATTTTAACATGATTTAATCAAATTAAAATTTGTCTTTCATTCAAAATTCAAACAAGGTTTTNNAGGGTGTCAGCATGTTCTTCTGAACGATAGGATCATGCAAGTGCTCTTCTATCCATAGATAGGAACTTTTATCAAGCAAATAAGATATTTGATTGTGCTTACTTTGCGAAGCATTTGTTTGTTTGAACATAGAATATGATTGTAAAAATGAAACATCTTAGTGAATGTATGAAAATTAAGAGAGCTTTGTTTCCCTAAAATATTTGTATACTTTCCTGATTCATTAACCTAAAAAGGATAAATCTGGGTAAGGAATGGGGTCCCTGAAAAACATCATTGATAATATCATCAACAATTAAAAATACATTTTTGAAACAGTAATCATTATTTTGAATATATCCTTTATTAAGCTTATATTCAATACTTAAAGATTCTCCAGTTGCACTATATAAATGTTATCTTGTTCTTTCATAGTATTTTGTGGAATGGTTCCTCCTCTAATACAATTTTGCTTAGCTCTTCTAGCAATAAGAGCTACAATACTGACATAAAAATCGTTAACGACCTAGCGAACAATTGAATTCTTTTTTTGGACTGTTATATGAGATATGGTCTGAATAAATTGAGGGCCAACGATCTCTGTAACTGGAATTTTAATGTTGTTAGCAATGCCATCAAGAACCTTTGAAGAGCTAGCTGTACAAGAATAAAGGATACAAAGCTTTGTTCTAGGTTCAAGGTCTTTGGTTTTTAGATCTAGAATCTCTTGTTTGAATGACCAAACTTGTATCTTAAGCTTGTTAACCTTAGCTTGGATATACTTAGTGGTAATTCGTCGGAATAGGTTAGGAATGGGAAATTTTGAAAAGCATTTTGTTAGATTAAGATTTTTAAAACTAATCTTAAGGGATCTATCTTCCTCTTCAAGAATTAGGCATTTATGCTCTCGCTCATCCTCGATGCCACGAACTTTCCTAATTAACTCCATTAAGGACTCTTTTTGACTTTTGTTAGTGATGCAATTGAGCAATTCAAGGCGAGATGTGTCATAATATGACCTTTCTTCATATGTACTTATATAGAATCTTCTTTTTCTTCCTCAGAAGAACTATGAGCAAGAATTGACAAAAGTTTCTTTTGTAAATCTGGATCATTGGTAAAAAGTTCATTAATTTTCTTTTCAGCCTTACACTAAAGAGCTTTCTAACGTAGTTTGCTGCATTTGAAACAGACCATCCTTTCTTGGTTGTAAGTTGTTTTTCTAAACTTCTTAGTAGAAGGTTTCTTAGCCCTCTTAGTTCTAGAAAAATGCCTCCATATTTGTAATCTCAAATCCTAGCATCTCTTTTCTGCACTAGGCCTCTTCTGATATATATTTGGCTTGCAGTTTGAGTTCGTTGCAAAGAATTAATCTTTCAATCTAACAACTCCAAACATTTGTCCAAAGGTTAAAATATAGAAAGGAATATTGTCGCATCCAAAATGATATGAACTTTTGCTTAACTTTATTCTCCAAGGAGCTTTGGGAACAACATTAATTAAAATTTGTACATATGGATACCAGTAGGATAGGATTGAAAAAGGAAATTGGAAATGAAATTGCATGAAGGCAATTCACCTAAAATGATAATAATATACTTACAGAGAATGGTAGATTTGAATTTGTAGAAAGTACGACTAAAAGAAAATAAAAAGAAAAACGTTAAGAGAGTAATGGAGACTCTCTCTCTAACTTGCTCTCCTATGTAGTGGAGAATGAGCCAATGTCATTCCTCAAAATTTGATCCATTTAAATGGAAATGAAGAAAATCATAATTATTTATGCTCAATAATAACTTTGCCTTTGTCATACGATAAAATTTTTGCAGAAGATAAGAGTCTCCTTCTTGACAATAATTGTATACATACTTTTCTTTGTGTTAAATCAAACTTTCGGCTACTTTTGCAAAAGTAGATGCTTTTTTTAAAAAAAAAATAGTTTTTTTGTCAAAGATAATTGCCCTAAAAAAAAAAGATTGCTAAGAAAATGACCAATATTTTTCCTAGAAAAAATTGCAAGTGCTTTTATTTTTGTGCGTATCATAAATCAAACGGTTCCTTGGAACGAGGTCCTCCATAAGGTTATGAATGAGTTGAAGAGGGCGTAGAGTTGAAGAGTCTTTACCCATCTATTTTTTTATATATTCCTACCTTAGTTTTGGCTTGCTTTTGAGAACAACAAGAAGGTCATGCAGTTTTTGTGCAAGCCTTTTTGTGTGTTCGTGTTGATCCCTTAGTATTGGAAGAACTTACTC
>NCQT01008261.1:771-12592 GCA_002740465.1 Stenocereus thurberi | reverse complement strand
TGTGTATATATATGTGTGTGTGTGTGTGTGTGTGTGTGTGTGTATATATCTACCTACCTACCTATATATATATATATATGTATGTATGTATGTATAAACAAAACCTTCTAAAGCTAGCATATGACAAGTGTCAAATTTTACAGGTTTGAATTTTTTCCAAGCTATTTCTACACCTAACTCCAAACTACATAAATTATTATTTTTGATTAAAATAATAAAGAATAAAAAATTTGTGCTATTATAAATATGAAATATTATAGATATAGTTATATTATGATGATATTTGCGGATCCTATTTACCATAAATACACATTGCAAAGAAATAATGAAATATTTTTGAAATCTATTGTTATTATTTTTGTTGTTGTTGTTGTTGTTGTTGTTGCTGTTGTTGTTGTTGTTATAATTGTTATTGTTATTATTGTTATCATTATTATTACAAATAATTTATTACATGAATAATAAATAATTAATGAATTACATAAAACTATTGTAACTAATAAATTTTTAAAAAAGTAGTGGAAAATCCATAATTAGTTTAAGATTGTAAATGAATTTTTCTTCTTTTTCTATTCACAAATAATTCTAAGATGGGGGTTTTTCCACATAACTTTAGAAAAAATATTGTACTTTTTTTTATAGAGGCTCAAAGAATTTTCCACAAATTACATGAATTACAGATATATTTTACTATACTTTTTTACATATAGTTATTATCATCCTCTATAAGCAGAGATGTCTGTAGAGGGAAGGTTATTTATATCTAAGCCTCTCAGTCCCCATGAAAGTTGGACCCACACTAGGAGATTCCCTGGTTGTTGTTGTTTTACATATAGTTATTACAATCAGAAAACTAAAAACTTTTCCATGCATCACACAGATATAGGAAAATAAAATAAAACCTCCCAATTTTTTAACACGTCACTCTTATACAATTTGCATTTTTAAAAAAATCATACTTATTATTATAAGATATTAGAAGATAATTCATTATATTTCAATAATGCATTATACAAAAAATCGATCATGCATTGTAACTTTTAACCGAAAAAAATTACGTATTATATTACAAAGATTCTGGCATCACATTGTCCAAGTAAATCAAGTGTATAAATAACTAATGCATATAAGGATATTTATTAGGTTCCAAAACTCAAAAACTATTCTATGTATCGCATCGTGCATCGCACAGGGGAAACCATACTAGTTGCTAATAATAAAAGATCTGTTTGAACAAAAGTGAGACTACTTTGGCCATCTATTGTGCTCACTAACTAAATGTTCCATGGGGATAGGAGACATCTTACATTTAGATATGTTTATTGCCTAACCCTTTTGCGGATTCGTATATATTTCTTATAATTACCAAAATCTCATAATATGTGCAAAAACATTTAATGGAATCAATTTCAAATATTGTTTTGTCCCATGACAATCTGAGCCCACCACATCATGTTATATCATATCAATTAAATTTGACCAGTGTCAGCTAGCTTCAATTGATTAGACTCCCCAATCAGATTGGGCATGAGAATACAAGGTTAATCCCATTATCATAACTATCACCTTAAAAGGTTCACCCACATAGTATTAGTTTTACATATATTCTCTCTACCTTTATTTTGAACTAAAATGAATTGAAATGTGCTTATTCAATTAAAAATTATTGAAAAGTATAATTGATAGTACAAGCATAGACGTTCTAAGCTGTGTTTCTTAGGAATCTCTTGTGTTTTTCTATTTTTGGCAAAACAACAGTGAGAAGACCTGTAAATTCGGGCGGACGGGTTACATACGGGTTGAGTGCATTCGGGTTCGGGTAAAATACGGCTCGGGTGTATTTCTGGTTTGGGTAAAATACAGGCAGGTGAATTTCGGTTTTATGGGTTTCAGATCAATCCAATAGGTTAGGAACGTCTTTTTAGCGAATTATTTCTATTTTTGATAAAATCAAAATCTCAATACATTTATTACTTAAAATTGTCTGTATTTAATAAATAAGCATGGTAATTGTAACTTCATAAAAGAATATCAAAAATATTCAAAATTTTCAATATGATATATGAACGTAATATATGAGTGGACAATGTGTCACGGTTAGGTGGATTGACCCATATATATTAAAATATTAATGAAGGGTTAGGTCATTCATGGGCCGGCTCATCTAAAGTATGTTAACGGGTCGGACCGTTTCAATCCGTTCGTAACCCACGTAATAATTTGATATTTTGTTCACTGACCTATCATTACCTAGTCATATATGTTTTATTAGTTGGTCGATCTTAATACAAACACAAGTTGGTCTGTTGCCTAACGCCGACATCAAGTTCGAGACTAATTAGAACGAAATCAAACGAAAGAATATTATAGACTTACAAGATATTATAATTATTTATTAGTTACAACATCAAAATTTTAAGTTATTACAGAGTAGTATTATTTGGAATGCAATAAGTCATACTGATCTTACTAAGAATATAATGGTATGACTTATACATTTTTTATTTTGTCTTATTCTAAACTGATTTTTCTTAAGATTAGATAGTTACTTTATGCCCATTTTCTAAAATGTTCCATTTATAAGTTGTATATGATGTTATTTTGTAGGAATGAATTGAGAAAGGACAAGTACCATCGTCTAATTTGCAAAGAGATGCGATAATTGTGCAATGTTTCTCTGAATGATTCATTATAATGAAAAACTATTATTGTTAAAGGGAAAAATTAAAGAAAAACAAAAAAATAAGATATAATGTTTGGGTTGAATGGAGGTGTTTGGGTTTGAGTTGGGTTCGACCAAAAAATTCATAGGTTTTTTAGATTCGATTTATTTTAGGCTTGGATCAAGAAAATCATGTTCAAAACCCAAAATTTTCAGGTAGGTTCGGGTCAGGTTTTCAGGTTAGGTCATTTTTTGTCTAACATTGAGTAGTCCTCCTAACAAGTCAGACATAAGCCAAAAGTAGTTGAAGGCCTTCATAGTTACTGGAGACCATCCAGCGCTCATGTGCTGACAATGATTTTTGTCTAATGATGATGGTTTGGGTAAATTAAAAGAAACTTTACTATGTGTATACTTAGAAATAAGCATGTATTGTGTGGTGTTATTAAACAATAGATCAAAGTTGTATTTTGGGTATTGACTAAGTTGGTATATATTATAAAGGTGACTTAAGTTATGAGCTGAATCTTTTAGTTTTAACTATTTCTACTTATATGTTGTCCACCTTTAAGAGGGCAGTGACACCTCTCATCATTAGTCTTCTATTGCAATTGTTGTTACTTATTAGTTACTAGAACCAATCATATGATTTGGTGATTCTAGGCGTTACATTTTCTTGGCTCTTCATGCGATAAGGCATTTATACTAAGAGTAGACGTACTTTTTGACCTTAAGCTTTCCTTGAAACTACTTTCATCTGAACAATAGTTTTGCTCTAGATATTACTTAAATGCTTGACCTAACTGCAAGCAAAGAGTTAGATTCGATGGTTACTTCAAAAAATATCGCAGTTAACTAATTTATAAAAATAATAAGGCCAGGTTCAATTTTTCTATGATGACCTATATTGGATTATTTTAAAACTGGTTATGTATTATGACTATGGGTTCTTGCAAACTAAAGTCTGGAAGTCTGAGGGAGAAGATAGGCATGAAGGTGAAATACTTGCCAAAAGTGATGTCTTTAGTCTTGGGGATTGGGAGACAAAAGGAGAAGAAGCAAAATGCATGAATGTAGATGGCATAAGAGTTTATCACCACCATATTTTGGTTAATAGAAGCCAACATAGGCTAGTTTTGATAACAATCACTTGTTGCATCGAGCTTTCTTTGACCAAGGAAAGGATCTCTATTTTGATGTTTGTGACATAAAAATAAGAACAAGTGAGGCATAAGCAAGAGCTGAAAAAAATTATACTTTTTGTATTCTTGATTCTTTTTTTCAGATGAACTAAGAATGAAGTGTGAAAATGTCAAGCAAAGGTAGAACTATCGTTTGACAAAATACTCTCACTAGCCAAATCTATAAAGGTTTACACTAAAAGACTAGTGCGGATGAGCACTCTTAGACATCACTCCATAGAGGTAAATTTAGAGGAATTATGAGAGAGAAAGTATGAGCTAAAACGTTCATTAATTATTATCAAATATCTATTATAATAGGTACTATAATCGTAAATAATGAAGCATAGTGTATAAGAATGCCAAATAGTTGTTTTCTCATTAACAAATTAGCAAAAAATGCACAACCATCTCCCCTAAACAATGAAAATGTAAAAATAAATTCATTTTCGAGCCAACAAATATATGACGACACCTTTCTACTAGTGTTAGACAATAAGCATTAAACAACAATTGATCACAGGTTTAATTCAAATTTGAATTGTGGGAACATAATATAAACTACTGGCAGAAGTAGGATTATCTTTTCTTTTGCCTAATTGGTCGAATCCTAATACACAACCTCATCATTAGGAGGTCATTTCTCTTTGGAAAAGTGTCCTAATTATATGATTCCAAATGGAGAATTAGATCAACATGTGAACTTTCCTCTTCCAATGGTAACAACTCAAAATTAGGGGTATGCATTTATTACCAGTGTATAATCCATAGAGGTGATAGTTCTAAATTCTTAATAAATTTCTTCGTATGGCAAATTATTAGCTAAAAATAAACATCGTATCAGTAAAACAAACTCTATAGGTTTTCTGATGAACGCTGTATTATCTTATTTGGATTAGGATAAATCCCCCACTTGAGCACAAATTGATGACCAAACACATTTTAAGAACTATATGCTTGTCTCTACAAGTTTATTTACCTAAAACCACCATCATTAAGGTGGATTAACCCTAAACCAAGCATAAAAGTGAAAATTAGATTGTCTAAAGTGCCAAGTGAGTATGGACTTTATTTCCTAGATTCCCGTAACCATAATAAGCTGGATGGATGAAGACTGAATAATAGGCAAAGTGATCAAGCTTAATCTTCCAATGTCACTCAAATTTTATCTTCTGATTTTAAGGGATTAAACATGGTCCAAGGGTTGCAACTTAATTCATATACAAGCTTATTTCTAACTTTAATTTGGATCATGTTTGAACCTAGGTTAGGCCCCAAATTATTTTAAAAAAATCAGCTTAAAAATTATTCAAATTTTGGATATAAGCTCAAATTGGGATATTGAGTATGAGCTTTAATGTTTGACATTTAAAATTAACTTGGATGGCTTAGAAGCCCTTTATGCTAACACATCATCAAAACACAAAATTGAATACTATGTTTTAAGTGAGAGGAAAGAAGATACATGAAATACTCAATAAGCTCATATATGTAAAACAGTAAGAAAAATCATCAAATGTGATTTTTCAACTAAAAAAACTAGCAACACTTGAAAAAAAAGTACACTGATGCAATTATTGTTTATATTAATATTAAAAAGATATTATTCATTTCTAGGGAACAAAGATATAATTTTCACTTATTAGTCAAAATTTAAGGTTTTGTTTATATCACTATAAAGGTAGTTGTGTTTATAATTAACTACATTTATCACATTAATGTGCCACAAGCTCATGATTGTTTAGTTTCTAACCTAGCAAAGTCTTGACTGTCATTTCATTTTAGCTCACAAATAATATTTAAATTAACTAATTAATGGAGTTTTATGTTTGTAGGTATAAAGGAGAGGAAAAAGCCGAAGTGGAGGAGAAGCCCAACCCATTTTGGAAGAAAAGTCCAATGGAAGTGCCAAAATCATAAGAGCATGCCACAGTCAGCAGGAGCATGCCATAAATAGAGCAAAGAAGAACCCTTGGATAGAGATCTGGCACAGGGGCACCATGCCACGTGGCACAATTATGCCCCCTTGATCTATTGTTTTTTAATTATTCGATGATGTAAAGGTTTAAAAGGCAATTTTTAAAATCTTTTTAGGGTATCATCGTTTTCAGCAGCTATTTTCTGTCTCTAGCTTAGCCTTATAGAATCTCTTACCTCTGTTAATGAAAAGCTTGAAAGTTTTCTCTTGTTATTTCCCTTCGTTATTGCATAATCTCACTTTCTCTCTCCTAAATTCCTTCAAAGTCTCTACTTTTGAGCAATATTAATCATCCTCAAATATGGGCTTGATGTATTAGGGTTGTAGGGAGATTTAGGTTTTAGTCCCAATGGATTTGAGGCCTAAATCTACCTCTAAAAACTCGATCATCCCTCCTTTTGATTCTCCCTTTCTCCATAGTTGATCATCAATACTATTAGGATAGTTTAAGTTCTTATAAATTTAAAGAAGCATGGTTGAAGGAGATCTTCTACCTCTTATCTTTGTATTGCACTTTTTAAGGTTAGTCATAGTTTAGTTTAGAAATTGTCTTTTTGGGGTAGTCCTTTTGAGGAATGTTGGTATATTGTTGATGGCTATGTCGTGCTAAAGGGCCGTGTCGAGCCCCGATCACCTTGTTTCTATGTGCTACATTTTTTTATGTGCTAGTGAACAATAGTTAGCTTAGTGTAGTGTTCATTGTCATTATTTGTTTTGATTAGTTATTTTTGGAAGAGTTTATGAAATTTGCATGTTAGATTAGTTTAGGGTAGTTAAAAATCAAAATCACTCTCACAATTAAGTCGGTCATAAGCTAATCATTAATCATCCCTGAGGACGATTTTTAACCCTTCCTCACCACATAAAAATACGACCGACAAAATGGCACTATTATCGGGGATGTGACATTGGATTTGCTTTTGATTTAGACTTAATTGTTGCATATCATTTGTGCTTTGGTCATTTTGAAAAATAAAAAAAATTTAAAAAATTAGAAAAGAGAAACCCATAAGAATGGGAATGAATGAGTGCTTGGACTCGATCACCAAGTTGTGGGAGCTTGATTCATGTTGAAAGACCACCCCACACTTTGGGAATCCCAACCATAGCACTAGATCCTGAAGCAATAGCAGAGGAACAAGCCCAAGAGCCACCCCATCCTCCTCCTCTAGCTCCAAGGAGCCCTAATTAACTCTTTTGCCCATCAAGATTCACTATACCCTCATGTTTTCAAATTTCATAACTCAGTGGAGATGTCCAATTTTCTTTCAGTCCTCAGTACACAACCATACAATTGCCTAATGTGCCGCAAGATAGTGTTAGGTTGTGTTTCATTTCTTTTGCATTAAAAGGTTTGGACAAAATTTAGATGCATAGCCTCCCAGCAAACTTCATTTCCTCATGGGATGGGTTTGTGAAGGTTTTCTTAAGAAAATATTTCCCAAATAGTAAAATAGTGAAATTAAGGAAAGAAATGAATCACTTTATCCAACTTAGAAAGGAGTCCTTTTGGAAGTGTTTTGAGCAGTTTAAACTCTTGCTTGCTCAATGCCCACACCATGGTCTAGAGCATCGACATTTATGAGGGTCTTGACTAAGGTACTAGAACCATGGTGGAGTCTATGTGTCAAGGTAATTTCTTGAACAAGAGTGACATCGAGGCTTGAGATTTCTTAGAGGAGTTAGTGAAAAAATCTTGCAGTGAGAAACCACTAGGGATGAGAGTCTAGGTGCTAGGATCAATAGCAAAGTGGAGGAGTTTAAGTGGTGGTAAATACTACATACATTGATATTAGATTTGCCGCCCTTGAAAATACGTTGAAGGGTTTTGTGATGTCTTAAGCACCAACCAACTTTCCCCCTGTGCAAATGGTTTTATGTTCTCAATGTCAGTCCATTGATCACTCTCTAAGTGTATGTCCTCCATTCGCTCAATAGTGGCAACAAGCTAAGAACAAGGTCAAGTGAATGTGATCTTCCAAAGGCCAAAATTTGATCCCTACTTCCCTAATTACAATGTGAGTAAGCACCCTAATTTCTCCTGGACCAGGCCTAATACTTTAATACCCAACAATCAAGGTGGAGGTTTTTAAGGAAACTCCTCATCTTTGGCTTACCAAAAGCCACCCTTCCAAGGGGCATACAATGCTCCTAAGGGAACTCCTCCTCCTCAACCACATGTGGCTCAATCATATCCCCTTCCCAATTATAACAAATTGGATAAAGTGAATAAGAAAGTTAATGACATAGAGAGGATGATTAGAGAACTTAAGGAATCAAATGAAGGAATGATGAAGACAATGAGTGAATAATTTTCTCAGCTAGCAATGTCTAATAGGGAGAAAGGGGTTTTCCCTAGTCGACCTAAGGTGAACCCAATAGGAGGATCCTCCTCTTTACTTGACCCTAATGACATTCAAAAAGTGAATGTCGTAATTTCTTTGCAGTTGGGTAAAAAGGTTGAATCCATGTGGTTGAGCAAAATGAGAATGATTCCCCTTTCCCATCATCTTCTCTCCTTTTCTCTTAATGTGATGATGTGCTTCCCTCCCCAATAGTTCTAATTCCATCTAAGGAGGTAGATGAACCTAAGAATAGTGAGTCAATCCATGATTCCACCTCTCCTAGGTATTCTCCAATGCTTTCCCCATGTGATTCTAAGCCCCTACCTCCTTTCCCTAACAGGTTAAAGTGGAAAACAGTACAGTCTCATGGTGGCAAGATTAGGGAGACTTTCTCTCAAGTCAAGATCAACATTCCCCTGCTTCATGTGATGTAAAAAATGCCCCCTATGCGTGCTTTCTTGAGGACTTGTGCAAATGCATGAACCTATAAAATTGGCCATCCAACTGGCTGACTATTCCAATAGGCTTCCTAGAGGGATGGTTGAAGGCGTCTTGATAAAAGTGGGGAAATTCATTTTCCTGTTGACTTTGCAGTCCTAGACACTGAGGGTGTGACAAATCTTGAATATAAAACCTCGATCATCCTTGGTTAACCATTCTTAACTACTTCGAATGCTCTTATAACTTGTAGGGATGGGAAAATAAAATTGACATTTAGAAACATGAGGATGGAATTGAATGTTTTTAACCTTTAAAAGCAGCCAATGGGATTTGATGATGCGGATCACCATACTCTTAATTAGGTTGGTGATTTTTTGTTGGGGGAGGTAGAGCTTGATTATGAAGACAAAATTATTGTTATTTGTCTATGAGTAATTTTGCATGGACTATGAACCCGAGTACGATACTTTTGCATTTGAGGAACAATATGATAAGTCATTACCTACATCCATTCTTGTATCCCCCTCTTCTATCCCCTCTCCATCTCATGAGGCAACTCCTAGTGCGCCGTCGTCTTCCTCTCTTGAACTGAAACCCCTTCCCAATATGCTCAAATATGCATTCTTGTATTTGACTGAGACTTTTCCAGTGATACTTGCTAATTATTTGAATTCAGACCAAGAAATTCAAGTCCTAGACTTGGTAAGGGAAAACAAAGAAGCTTTACGGTGGACCTTAGGAGACATTCGTAGTGTTAGTCATACCAAAGTGCAACACCGAGTACACCTTGAGGACTATAACGCCCCCCAAAATACTAATGACATGATTACTGAAAATTGCAGCGGAAGACTCAGTAAACAAAGGCGCTACCGCCGTCCTGATGAGGACAAGGCTCTGAACCATTTAATCCTACCGCTCACGATCACAATCATAAACTCTATTAAACTGATACACTTTAAGACTAAAGTCCATAATAGCTCACTTCAATACCATTTACTTAATCATACCATGTGCTAACTCGCGCTTTACATTACACATATGTATATTGAATATAGACTTTGAAGTTGATCCCAACACTCGTGCTATGCTGAATCCATTGTGAGCATCTAATGACTTTCAAAATGGCTTGGTAAAAGGAGAAATATGTGATACTTCATCACCTAAAATGAAAAACATGAAAACGACTCGAAAACATGAGCAAAAACTCAGTACATGCATTCCTGTATTGTAAAATGAGCATAGAAATACTGTTGATGTGTACCCGTCTTTGCAATTCATTTAGTTGGCAATAACAATAAAAATGAAAGTAATATGAAATTGAATGGCTCATTATTATCTGGATGTGAACCCCTTGCACTGATATGATCTATATATAGGTGTACACCTGCCAATCCGATCAAGAGTTGGCCTAAAGCTGCGCGGGTAAATGATGGGCTGACGCCCTATAGATGATAACTGACGGGGTCACAAGTTAAATGACAAATCACTGTATAAACTGATTCATTTATAAACTCATTAAGAGTTGCAACTTGATAAACATGATCAGCTTTCTGAAGAAACAGGCAATGGACGTACCTTGAGTCTTTAAAAAATGTCAACTGACTTGATAAATACGTTCTAACCTAATAATACTTATGCATAATGGGGAACGATAACTAGGCCTCAACTCTGTTTCATAAATGTCATTATAAGTATGTGTAATCAGTAAATGATCCTTACTCGCATAATTGAGTAAGTAAAAGTATGTGTAATAGAAATTGAGTAATTAAATGGTATACATAACTTGTGTATTCCAATATAACTTCAAAATTGAATTGATAAAAGTAATTAAATTTGATATAATGTAAATGAAAGTAAAATAGTCCACAATGAGATAAATGAGATTACAAGGAAAAAGGCCTTGAAGGTGACAATTGAGAGAGTGGCTGTGACTTTTTCTAAAGTAGGTTACGGATACGGGTTTAAGGCTTACAGCTGTATAACTTGGTGCAAGATAACAGTGAGTACACTAGATTGACTTGATAAATACATTTGATATATTCTAAATTGAGTAAGTAATAAAGGTTTGAGGCCAAAAGAGATATATCTTGGTATTTTCTTTGTAAAATCCATAAATGATTCACAGCTCATAAACAAACTCCCAATTTGTATATTTGTCTTCTTATTTCTCATTAATCAGGTGAAAAGCTCCATGAAAGTCTATGAATATTCGTGCCCCCCTTAAAAGACTGTTCTTGGCCCAAAATACACAAAATGAGTGCATGATCAATCTCAGTCAATCACCAAAATGATCGAAATGAGTGCCTGATCGAAATGAGTGCATGCTCTTTACACATTTATTCTAAATGCTTCTAAAAATCACCAAATTCCAATTACTCAACTAAAACTTATGAAATCTTATAGGAAATTCGAAAATAATATGAAAAATCTACAGTAAAATTTTTAGAATTTTCCTTCAAGCATACACAGCACAGAAATTGCAATAACAACCTAATTTACACCCAAGCAGGTCAGTTCAATTCAAACATTCATAACTTTCATTCTAGACCTCAAATGGCAACTTAAAATCCCAATATGAAAAGATTAGGAAGTCTCCAAAAACTTTCATTTACAAAACAAAATGCGATTCCCACAATAGGATTCCCAAAATAGGGCTAAAACACAAGTGTATTAGTTTTTGGTCCAATCCGCACAGTTTTGGTAAAATGACCATAACTTTTTCCACAGACCTCGGATTAAGGCGATTGAGGAGGCATTTTAAATCTAGAACACTAAACTATATACCCACCAAAAATCATGATTTTTTGGCTGGACCATTCATTATCAGTTTAATCCCAAAGTCAACCCTAATTTCTTAAAATTCCAGCCCTTCACGGATTTAACTTTGTCTTTTTTTTCACATAAAAATCACTTAAAATCATGTCAAATCACCACAATAAGATACAAAAAGATCATTTAAGGCCTCATATACATATCCAAACTCTAAACAACTTCATTAATACATAATCACATAATTCGTATCCAAAACAGGATAGTTTTCTTCAAAATTCCATAACTCATTGATTACACCTCCAAAATTCATGAAATTTTGCCAGAAACTCCCAAATAATATATAGAAGCTACAGTAAATGTTTTGGAAGTTTTGGGCAATCCTATAATTCCCAAAATTTTCGATAGTGGCATTTAAACAAGTGCAAAATCATGAAAATCATGC
>NCQT01008152.1:13826-27383 GCA_002740465.1 Stenocereus thurberi | reverse complement strand
ATCTAATCCGTAGTCACAAAAAGTAACTTAAAGAATTTTGTTTGCTCAAAGAGTGTTGTAGTAGACTAGTGTTCTAGCACTTGTCATTTACAATTGTGTCATCTTTCAACTCTTACAAATTATACTTCGAGTTTAAATTTAAAATGGCACTAACTTTAGGTGTTGATTTTTTTGTCCACTAACGCAATTTAAGCTTAAAGTTGACGATTTGATTGCAATGTCATTTGAAGAATTAGTAGTACGACAAGTAGGTTTTACGAGTTTGTCTTTGGTGCCATCTAATTGTTATATGTTAGCCTTCTCTGATGCTTTTTCCATGCACAAATTGATAGAATTTTGAGAAATACTAATGCTTTAGAACTCAAAAGCTATATATAATTTTGTGAGTGGTTTTGTCATTATTTTATGGAGATGCATGCTTTTTGAGATGTGAGGTATTTAATGTGTTTCAAGCAAATCTATACATCTTTGTTAGGTATTTTCGCTTATAAGTTTGTCCAGATCTCTTAATGTGATAATGGAAATCGTATAATGCCTTGCATTATTTTGTTAGGTGTTGATGCCAAAGCCACTTTTTTAACCATTTGGATTTCCATTTTGATTCCTAAGGGACCAAAAGAGGGGTGTTCATTAAGTAGGCATAATATATGTTAGCAAATCAATTGATTCCTTTTTCTTATGAACTTCTTTGAGCTCATGATTACACCGTCAATATGCACATCTAAACAAACTCAATAATTTTAGGGTGGTCTTTTAGTATTTTTGTCAGGATTTACTTTTGTACATGTATATGTAAACACACCTTAAAGAGAAACATTCAGTCCTTCCCTTTCTCATTCCAAAAATTTCTCCAGCTCTCTAACTTGTATTTACCGCTAAGTTCAAACACTTTCTTGTGTAAGTGTTTTTTTTCGATTCTATGCTAGCTATTGCTAAGTAGAAGTCTCAGCTTTCAATTTGTTTGAATTTTTCATTTCGATTTGTCTTTTATATATATTGGTATAATGATTTTTTCTGTTATTGCTAAGCTGTTCATCAACAACTTTAACAATAAGGTGTGAATAAAATTATAATTTGCTGACATATATAACACGTAGTAAGAAATTTGATAAAAGCATTTTGAGATGTACTTTTGTAATGAGAACCTTGAGAAAACCATTTATATTTGTTTTTTAAACAAAAAACAGTTTCTATTTTAAACTAGAGAAATTTTGATAAGAATTCACCATTACAAGTTCTAAAGGTAGATCCATTTTTATTTTTTGAATTTTTTTCCCCTTCTCGTTTGTGAGTGGTTTTTCCTTTTGTTTACGCATAGATCAGGCACCCTAGCTACTTTAACCCAATCTTTGGGGCTGCACTTGGATTTTTCAGTTCTTGGCTCGCTCCCACTTTTTCTTTACATTGATAAGTACTAATGCTATCTTACCTTTAAATTTCATAGTATTATATTTTTTTACATTATTATCTTATTACAATGATGAAAATGCAAGTCGATTACTTGCATCTTATTGTTCTTATTTTTTTTTGGGGGGAGGGGGCTGGGATATTGTCCTAAAATTTTGATATAAGGTATACTAAGCCCAAGAAAAAGTATTTGAAGATGAATTTTGACGTGATAACCTAACCAACTATCTGAAGTCTTCTGTAACAACTTTCATCTAAAATTGGAAAGATGATTCTTAAACATGGCATTATAATTTTTTAAAATATCAATTTTACTCTTTCAAGTTTTTCTCTCTTTTATTTTGTGTGGGTGGATTACCTCTTCACTTCGTTAATTATCTTTATAGATTTATAAGGTGATCAAGTTATCCAATATCTTAATTTGTAATTTACAAATGCTAAACATTACTAGCTCAAGAGACAAAATGTGGCACCTATTAAGTTTGGGGCTCGTGCATGCATGTTGCACAATTTTTGAATACATGTCCTCACAATTCTTCTTCATTAATCAATTTTTTTTCAGAATTTATATTGTGTATACATGTGCATGCTATAAATAAACATGACATTTTATTTATTTTATATTGTATTAATCTTTTGATAATTGAATTATTGGAAAAAAAAAACAATTATAATAGATATCTCTGGGGCATTCCATTGTCTAAGGAGTCCAGGAATTAAGACTAAAGAAGTGTCATAGGTTAGGCATACATAGTTGTATTAGTTTAATAATACGAGGATTAGGAAAAAAAGGCAAAAAACCTCAAATGTTAAAATACCAATAAATGCGATTTCAAAAGAAAAAAGAAAATTACAACAAATGTAATTGACCAATAACAATAGAGGTGCTTAATCCATTTCAGCATGTCTAATTATTCATTCCTATTATCAAATGTGAAGGTTAATTAGGATTTGTGAGAGGGTTCAACATAAAAAATACAGCGATATTTGATGGTCAATCATAACTCATGCATTGAGGGTGGAGTTGGATGTATAATATATTAATTACCTTCTTTTTGTTACTCCATAATTATTAGCTTTTTTTTTATATCGAGTGTGAATTTAAGCCTTTGGAGTGCAAAAATAGAAGCGAAGACTAAGCTTTCTCTCTTTACAACCGTCAACCTCAACATTAGAGGTTGGGATTTTAGATAGAGAAAGTGAGTGAGTTGAGGATGAAAGGAGGTGAATTTGAGAGAATTGGTGGTAGAAATAGGGAGATTAAGGTTAAAAATTGTGAATGGGTACGATGTGAGTAGATAATGAGAGGCCGAGTCAGGTTTAGAGAGAAAAAGTGCCGAGTAGAAAGAGAAAATGTAGAGAAAGAAAGTGGATAAATGAAGAAAAATAATGAAATGGACAGTTTAGTGTAGCCTGGCGGTGGCACGGTCGTGCCCCTTGATATAGGGCACCAGTGCCAGATATCTGTTTACCCCTTTTCCTGTCTATCCTTGGCACGGGTGTGCCCCATGACATGGGAGCACTGTGCTAAATCTCTGCCCACCCCCTTCTTTTTTCAATTTTCCTTCCTTGCACATCTTTATTTTTTCACTCAAATTTTCTATCTTTTTTCCTTTCTTTGAACCTCTCTTTCTCTCATTTCTCTCACTCATTTTATTTTTTTCTCTAACCTTTTTTTCATCATTTTTTTAAAAAAATTTTCAAAAAATTTTTTCACACTTTTTCTTGGCTTTGTCGCCTTTTTTTAATTTTTTCTTCAACAACCACACACTTATGTACACTATGCACATTTGTACATTGACTTCAAACATGACTACTTGGAGGGAAGAGTTTCGTGGAGGAAGATACACTCCACATCCTCTTTACTCGATAGTTCTAGCATGGGTTTTAATCTATGCCTATTCACCTTGAGCACTTGTCTTTGGTGAGGTCCTTAATTTTTACCACTCAATGGGGGAACACTTAACCACAATATAGGGACCAACCCACTTAGAACATAGCTTTTTAAGAAACAAATGAAGGCGAAAATCATATAGTACCACTTTTTGGTAACGGAAAAACTGTTTTCTATGGATGAGTTTATCATAGAAGAATTAGGCGCACTCTTTGCTTATGCAAGTGTTATTGCATGCTTCCCACCTAATTTCTTTCAAATCATTCAAGCTAAGCTTTCGTTCCTCACCGGCAGCATTCAAATCAAAGTTCAGGGCTTGAATTGCCCACTAAGCCTGATGCTCGAGCTCAATGGGAAGGTGGCATGGATGCCCAAAGATCACCCTATAGGGCAACATCTCCAAAGGAGTTTTGAAAGCTATCCAATAGGCCCAAAGTGCATCAATTAGCTTATCCGCCCAGTCCTTCCTATTCCTACTTATGGTCTTTTTGAGAATTTGCTTGATTTACCTATTCAAAACCTCTACTTGATCATTAGTTTATGGATGGCATGGGGTTGCCATGCGATAGTGGATTGAGTACCTCTTAAGGAGTGCATCAAAGGACATATTGTCGAAATGAGTCCCTTGATCACTAATGATGGCCCTAGGCTTCCCATACCTAGCAAAAATGTTTTATTGCAAAAATCTTGCAACCACCTTGGACTCAGTCATCCTCATGGGAATTGCCTCTATCTATTTTGACACATAATCTGCACATAAGAGAATATACTTATTCCTAAATGAATCTGGGAATGGACCCATAAAATCAATATCCCACACATCAAATATGTCTAAAACAATGATGGGGGTCAGTGGCATCATGCCTTTCCTACATATCTTGGAAATTTGTTGATAGTGCAAGCATCGTTTGCAACAGTCATGGGCATCTTGAAATAAGGTGGGCAAATAAAATCCACTTTGAAGAATCTTCGTAGCAGTCTTTTTCTCACTAAAGTGTCCTCCATAAGATTGATCG
The DNA here is from genome assembly GCA_002740465.1 of Stenocereus thurberi. Lineage (NCBI taxonomy): Eukaryota > Viridiplantae > Streptophyta > Magnoliopsida > Caryophyllales > Cactaceae > Stenocereus > Stenocereus thurberi. Next base: position 23,066 of record NCQT01008152.1, on the reverse strand, counting down.
TGGCAAAAGGAGATGATACTCTGATAGTGCTCATCAGAGATGCATCTTCTAATGATCTAGTCCGAACAATATTTAAACAAGTGAGGGTCATTCGGGTATAAAAAATCAGACCATAGAATGAAAACGATCCCTATCATCCTTGTTTCACTCCTGGGCATTTCTTTAGTCACTAGATAGTTCACTATGTTAGCAAACCATGGTGCCAATTAATCTCTAAACAATTTCTCATTGGTGAAACAATAAGAGATAGGGGGTTCACTTGCATCATTAGTCACTAACCTAGATAGGTGATCTGCTACCGAGTTATTGGAACCATTCCTGTCTTTGATCTCACAAACAAATTCTTGTAGAAGCATAATCTGCTTGATTAGCCTAGGCTTTACATTTTTCTTTTCCATTAGATGTTTCAAGGTGGCATGGTCAGTCAGAACAATCACATGAGACCCTATTAGGTAAGGTCTAAACTTTTCAAATCCAAAAATTGTTGATAAGAATTCTTTTTCAGTCACGGTGTAATTTACTTACGCCTCATTCATATTATTTACATCGTAAATTATGTGGGCTTCTTACCAATTCTTTGTCCTACAACTACCCCGATTGCATAGTCTGATGCATCACACATAAGTTCAAAAGATTCTCCTCAGATGGGAGAATGCAAAATAGGTGCTGTAGTGAGTGTGTCCTTAAGCTTTGTAAATTCCACTTCACACTCCTTGGAGAAGTGGAATGGTGTTCCCTAGCTAGGAGGGAAGAAAAGGGCTTAGCAATCTTACTAAAGTCCTTGATAAATCTCCGGTAAAAACTGGCATGCCTAAAAAAAGATCGTATATCCTTTACACAAGTAGGGAGTGGGAGGTTTGCAATCAAATTCACTTTCACTTTGTCTACTTCGATACCCTAGCTAGAGATAATATAGCCTAAGACAACCCCCCTTTTGACCATGAAATTACATTTTTCCCAATTAAGAGTTAACTTTTTGTCCCAACACCTTCTCAACACTTTTGCTAAGTTAGTTAAGCAATCCTTAAAAGAGTCTCCGTATATGGAAAAGTCATCCATAAAAATCTCAAGGGATTGCTCTGCTAAGTTAGAAAATATTGAGATCATACATCTTCGGAAAGTGACTGGGGCATTGGAAAGACCAAAAGACAACTTCCTAAAGGCATAAGTGCCAAAACGGCATATAAAGGTAGTCTTTTCTTGGTCTTCGGGGGCAATCGGAATTTGGGTATAGACAGAATACCCGTCAGGGAAGCAATAGAAAGCCCGTCCAGGTAATTTTTCTAACATTTGGTCCAAGAAGGGCAACGGAAAGTGATCCTTTCTAGTGGCAGAGTTCAACTTTCGATAATCAATGCGTACCCTCCACCTGGATTGGATTCTTGTGGGAATAAGCTCACCCTTATCGTCCTTGATCATAGTTATACCGGTCTTTTTAGGAATGACTTAGACGGGGATCACCTGCTCACTATCTGAGATGGGGTAAATAATTTCATAATCTAATCACTTAGGGATTCCTTTTTTTACCACTTCTTGAAGGGTGGGATTCAATCTTCTTTGTCTATCTCAGTAAGGTTTTGCATTGTCCTAAAGGTGTATGTGATGTTGTACTATGGTAAGACTAATGCTATGAATGTCTCCTAACATCTACCTTAATGCTTCTTTGTTTTCCCTTAACAAGTCTAGGACTGAATTTCTTGGTCTGGATTCAAGTCATTAGCAAGTATCACAGGACCAGTCTCATTCATACCCAAGAATGCATACTGGAGCATGTTGGGAAGGGATTTTAGTTCAAGAGAGGAAAATGACGGCACACTAGGAGGTGCCTCATGAGATGAGGGGGCAATAGAAGAGAGGGATGCAAGAATACATGCATGTAATGACTCATGACATTAGTCCTCAAATGCAAATACATCGTATTCAGGTTCGTACTTTATACAAAATGACTCATATACACATGACATTAATTCTTCTTCATAATCAACCTCTACCTCCCCCAATGTAAGGTCACCCACCTAATTAAGAAACTGGTGGTCAACATCATCAAAACCCATTGGTTGCTTTTGAACATTAAACACATTCAATTCCATAGGCATATTCAAAATGTCAATTTCAATTTTCCATCCCTATAATTTATAAGAGCATTTGAGGTAGCTAGGAATGGTCGATCAAGAATGACTGGTATTTTATTTTCAGTAATCATCACACCCTCGATCTTTAGAACTAAAAAATCCATTAGAACAATGAATTCCCCCACTTCAATCAACACATCCTTAACCATCCCTTTAGGAAGCCTAATGGAATGGTCGATCAACAGAAGAACCATTTTTGTAGGCTTAAGCTCCCTAAACCCCAACCTCTCATACACCGTCAAGGGTGGGAGGTTAACACTTGCACATAAATCAAGAAGGGGCTGAGGAATGTTATGATGACCAATCACAATTGAGATTATGGGGCACTCAAGATCCTTACAATTAATAAGTACTTGATTTGAAATGATGGGGCTCGCAATAGAGGCCAAAAATATTGTCTTGGGGACACTAGTGGCTCTCTTAATAGTGCACAAATCTTTAAGAAAGTGAGCATACGGAGGCATTTGTTGTATCACATCAAGTAAGGGAATGTTGATCTTAGCTGGGACGAAAGTCTCCTTAATCTTGTTAACATGAAATTGCACCTTTTTCCCTTTCAACCGGTTAGGGAAAGGAGGTGGGGGGCCTAGTAACACAAGTAGAAGAAGTAGGAGAATCCGTAAGAGAGGTGGAATCATGGATTGACTCGCTCTCCTCAGGTCCATCTACATCCTTATATGAGATTTGGATCATTGGGGATGGAAACACATCATCACCTTGAGGGGGAAGGGAGAGAAGATGACGGGAGAAGGGGAATTATTCACATTTTTCTTACACACATGGGTGCCAAACTTCTTACCTAACCATAAAGATATTATGGCATTAACCTTCCGAAGGTCATTGGGGTCAAAGGAAGAGGAAAAGCCTCCCCTTGGGTTGACCTCAGGTCGACTAGGAAAAACCCCTTTCTCCCTATAAGACATTGCTAATTGATCAAAATGTTCACTCATTGTTTTCATCATTCTCTCATTTGACTCTTTAAGTTATCTAATCATTCTCTTCATGTCATTGACTTTCTTGTTTACTTTATCTAATTCATTATAATCAGGAGGGGGTATGATTGAGCCATATATGGTTGAGGAGGAGGAGGGCCCTTGGGAGCATTGTATGCCCCTTTAAAGGGTGTGTTTTGATAAGTCAACGATGAAGAGTTTATTTGAGAGTCCTTACCTTGATTGGTGGGCATTAAGACATTAGCCCCAGTCCATGAAAAATTAGGGTGTTTAGCCCACCCTGGATTGCAAGTGGACGAATAAGGATTAAATTTCGGCCTTTAGAAGGCCGCATTCACATGACCTTACTCTTGACTTGTAGCCAACTGTTGAGCAAACAAGAGACACACACTTAGGGAGTGATCAATAGATTGACATTAAGAGCATGAGGCCATTTGAGAAGGGGGAAATTTGATTGGGGTTTGGGACAACACAAAACCCTTTAACATGTTTTCAAAGGTGCCAAATCTACTATCAATGTATGTGGTATCTGCCATCGCATGAACTCCATTCTGGCTATTAATCCTAGGACTTAGACTCTCATCCCTTGTAGTTTCCTATTGTAAGGCCTTTTTGGCTAACTCCTCTAGGAAATCCCAAGTTTCGGTCTTCAAAAAATTCATTGACATATAGACTCCACCATGGTTCTAGTGTCTTAGTCAAGACCCTCATAAATGATTTAGCACAAATGCCACTTTCCTAAACCATGGTGTGAAGATTGAGTAAGTAAGTGTTTAAACCGTTCAAAATACTTCAAAAATGACTCATTCTCAAGTTGGATAACGTGTTTAATCTCATTCCTTACTTTCACAGTTTTACCATTTGGGAAATATTTCCTTAAGAAAACCCTCACAAACCCATCCCATGAGGAAATTGAATTTGTCGGGAGGCTATGCATCCATTTCTTTCCCAAACCTTTTAAGGTGAAAGGGATAAAGCACAGCCTAACGACATCCTATGGCACATTAGGGAATTATATCATCGAGCATACTTCTTCATATTCTGTCAGGAATAGGCAAGCATCACCATCCCCACTGAATTTGATAAGTATGGTCATGTATTGAGGACTAAAGGAGAACTAGACATCCCCACCGAGCTGTGGTATTTGAAAGGAAGAAGGATTAGTTGATCTTGGTAGGTAGAAGATTTGATTAAGGCTCCTTAGAGCCATATGAGGGGGATGGGGAGACCCTTGGGCTTGTTCCTCCACCACCTCTTTAGGGTCTAGTGTTATGGTCGGGATTGCCTAAGTGTGGGGAGGTTCTCAACATGAATCAGTCTCCCAGAACTAGGCAATCAAGTCCAAGTACTCAGGCATTCTCATTTTTCTAATGGTTTTTTCTTTCTCCTTTTTTTTTTGATTTTTTCCAAAATGATCAAAACCAAAAAAACTATGTACAATAGTTAAGTCTAAATCCAAAGCAAATTGAATGCCATCATCCCTAACAACGACACCATTTTGTTGGTAATATTTTCCTGTGCTGAGTAAGAGTTACAAGTCGTCCTTTGTGATGAATGGTGATTAACTCAAGATTGACTTAACCATATGAGCGATTTCAGTTTTCAATTTAATTAAACAAACCTAGGATAAAAACCTAATAAACTCTTCTAAAATGACTTTCTATAGCAAATAAACACTACACTATTCTAGCTAATATTCACTGGCATCTAAAAAAACACATAATACAGAGAAAAGGAGGATAGGGCTCGATATGGCCCTTGGCTCAACTTGGCCAATCAATGTAACCAACAATCCTCAAAGATCACATCCAAAAAATATAATTAATAGATTAAACTATGCCTAACTCTAAAAAGTCCAATAAAACGTTAAGGGAGAGGAGTTCACCAACGAGTTCACAAACTTTCATGGTTATGATTAAGCGCTACCATCATCATGAAGCCTATACCTTAAGTTTGCACTATCTTAAGCTATCCTAGTAGTGTGGATGAGTAAATGTAAAAAAGGGGGAAATCAACCAAAGAGAATATTGAGTTTAAATGTAAAAAAGGGGGAAATCAACCAAAGAGAATATTGAGTTTTGAGAGAGAGATTTAGGTTTCAAATCCATTAAGATCGAAACCCGAATCTTCCCACAACCCCCAACACATCATGCCCATGTTTGGGGAAGGTTGATGTTGTTTAAAAGTGAAGAATTTGAAGAAATTTAGGAGAGAGAAAGTAAGATCAAGCAATAATAAAGAGAGATAACAAGAAACTTGCCGTGAAATTAATCTAAAGCTTCAATTTTTTATCTATTCATTAATGCAGGAGAGAGAAAGTTCTATAAAGCTAAAACGAAGATGACCTAAAACAAGTCAAAAATTCCCTTTTAGCCTTACATCATCAAGTAATTACAATAAAACAAAATTTCAGGGTTTAGCACGGGGCATCTCTGTCCGCGGTTTTTCATTTTCTACTTGTGGCACGCCCTACTGACCTTGTGACATGCCCTTGGATTTTTCCTTTAAAATTGGGCTCCTCTCTTATTTAACCTTACAAAACACAAAATCTAATTAATTAACTAATTTAAAGATTATTTGTGAGCTAAAATCCAATAACAAGGTCAAAACTTTGCCTGGTTAAAAACCAAACATATGGCTATGCAAAACAAAATGATGCCTCAATCATATCAACATATGAACATGGCAACGTGATCTCAAAAAGAACTAAATCGAGTCCTAGAGGTGTAATAATAGAGGAGTCACAGAAGAAAGGGACTATGTGACTATATGTCAGGAATCATCATTAAGTTCAACATCTCATAGGATAATCTACCACAGTCAATGCAATTTATTCTAAGATATGCCGTAAGGTTAACCAAATCAAACCACATGAATATCAAAGGCAATTGGCATGCAACACAAGGTAGAACAATTCTAAATGGCAATGCCAACACAATTTTTGCAAAATTTACACCAAGACAAGCCACACCTCAATACACAATCATTGTTAATCAATCAATCATTCTACCTCATATCATCATCGTAAGAGGGGTTTTCAAAAACTCTTTTCAATTTTTTTGAAAGAAATAAATCTAGCTAAGAAAGCAATAAAACACATAGAAGATAATGAAGCTAAGGGTAAGAAGGAATATTAGACAGTTTATGAATGCCTAACTTGATCAGTTCTTCTCTTGTTATGCCACATCTAACCTATATGCTCTAAGCTACATGCTCTACATGCTCTAACCTATAAAACTACATGGAATCCTAGCTACATGATGTGGGCGCAAGAAATGTCATCCAAACCATGCCCTAAAATCTACAAGTTCACCCAAAGAGCTGCAGGCTCATCACCCATGCTTGAAATTTTCATTGTTCTCAATGAAAAGGACAAGGAAAGAAATAAGAGAAGCGAATAACTTATACTGCAATGGGAAAAATGGAGGGGAGGGGGAATGACACTTTTTTTAAAAAAATTTTTTAAAAAAGTAAGTAAATGCTTAGGTTGCCTCCCAAGAAGCATTGTTTTAGCTCCTCAGCTTAACCCATACCTCAGGCAACAGATGGTGGCTGAATGGAGGAAGGTAGAATAACTAAAGTAGTGCATGATGCTAAATCCACCACCTCCATGGGATGAACAATGGTGCCCCCAAAACAAATCCACATCAGTAGATGCAAGTCAAAAGGGGTATAATACCTTATGGCAGGTGCCTCATCTCCTTCAACACTCCGGTTTGCACTAAAAATACGATATTTTTATAATACCTTTATATCTAATTTATGCTTGTAATAACTATATTTTTGAATTTTCATTTGATTTTAGTTTATTTTTACAGATATTGAATAAATCGGGGAAAAGTATGAAAAAGATGAAAAAAATACCGAAAATGAAAAATTGGGCCAAATTGATTCAAACCCAACTAAAAGTCTTCAGCCCATTCTCTCTTATAGCCCAGAAGAAATAAAACTAAAAATAATGAGGCAAAAAAACCTAAAATCTACCTAGGCTTCCCCCAAATGTGATAAGCACGTACCCGCTCACCCCTTGTTTTCTCACACTTTCTCTTTCCCTTTGGCTGCACTAGAAAATCCGATAACTACTCTCCTTTCTCTCTCTCTCCACTAACCAGCACCACCAGCACACACCATCTTCATCGTCATCTACGACTCCAAAATGCCAGCTTATTGCAACCAGCGCATCATCATCAGCACCGTCCACATCAGGCACAATCAAGGGCCGAGATTGAAGGGTTCGAGTATAAATTGAGGTTGCAGTGCCAGACGCATGTAATCCAGATTTAGTTTAAGTTTCTCAGGTTTAATTTTAGGTTTTTTTCATTTTGGTTCGAGTTGTCAGCAATATCAGGTTTGATTTCATTTTGTTGTTTTTGATTTTGAATATCTGATTCATTTTTCTAGCTTGCAATTTCATATATTTGGAGCTTAATTTGTTGATTAGGAGTAGTTATTCACAACCTTTAGCCTATAATTGCCATGATTTAGCTTTGATTGAGGTAAATCGCATATCCCCCTTGTTTCTGTTTTGTTTCATTTGAAGCCATTTTAATGGTGTTTTTGTCATTTCTGATGAGCTACGAGGTGTGTTTTTGAGGATGAGACCTCTGACGTCATCCTATTATCGTTCATACTTAACTTCGAGTCCCAAAAAATTGTGCAAAACCTGTGTGCTTTCTAGGTTAATGTAAGCACACGACTCTCGCCGCTAAGGTTTGGGATGCCCATGGCCGCCTCTACTGTTTTTCCATCCCTACGTTACTTTGATTCATTTGATAGTGGTGATTTCATGATGGGCTGTAGATAATCAAAGGTGTGAAGAGTCAGGGATGCCTCGCCCTCGTTTTCCTGGTTCTTCATTTCTTTTGGTGCTCGATTTTTAATTCCATGTTTTACTTTTAGTTTTTTAGTTGGTTGGTTTGGAAAATATTCAAGTAGCAATTGTGACTCTCTTATTCCTTAGTTTTGATGTTGGCTTGTTTCTTTGTTTATTTAGAGTAGATATGTCTTTCACCTGATGTTTTGGTTTTCAATCGCTCTTGGCATTAATTATATAATCCAGCTCATTCCTTTAGTTTAGGCTTTGGTAGCTTCATTAAATGTGATTAATCCATGACTTATGTTTAGATTAACATAGTTGGTTTTGCCTATTTCAGTATTTAGGATAGTTTAATTCTATTAAGGATAATTTAATTGACCGTGGCCTAATCTTATCCTCATCGCTGAGGACACGATCCTCAAGCATTGCGATGAAAGTCGTATGCTTGCAGCTTAATATTTTACACTTAAAATTACTGTACAAGTTTTTGTTTTTGTTTTTGTTTTTGTTTTGCTTTCTTTTGTGAATTTGATTTTTGGCTTTTGCGATTATACGTGTTTGGTTTTGTTTTTGTTTTAGTTGTGGTTTTGATTTTGATCTTGGTGATTTTGTGTTTGGTTTTAATTTTGGCGGTGTCTTAGTTTGTTTATATTTGTGGATTGATATTGGTTTTACAGTTGTATAGTTTATGTGGTTGCTTTTTGGTATCTTAGTTCTCATAATGAGGACATTGTGAAGTTTTGGTGAAAGAGTGAGGTGCTCATTTGTAAATATTTTTGCAAAGTTTTTAAAAAATTCAAAAACATTTTCTATTTTTTTGAGATTTGTGTTCTTTCTTTATCAATTGTGATCCCATGAGGCTAGTTCATTGAGTTATATGTAGATAGAGTTTGTATGATGTGATGTCCAGTTGAGGACATATATTCGATTTTTCAGAATAACCCTAACTCGCATGTGTGATTTTATGACTACTTGGCTCACTTTATCGTCAATTCTTAGGGTCTTGTTGTTAAGTTGGCATGTGAAGTTCTTGTTTGTCCAAGTTGCCTTCTAAGCTTTTAAAAAATGCAAAAAAAAGGGAAAAAAGTCTAAAAGGTCAATAAAAACCCGGGCACCAATGTTCATAGCCACTATCTTTATTTCATATCTTTAATTGGCTTGAATATATGCTATTTTGCTTGATTACATATCTGTTTGGCAATGAAATAAGTACTTTGCACAATCAGATAAAATCCATTTTTAGGAAAGATTTTAATATTTGCAAGTCAAGCAGCTTTAGGGTGTATATATTATCATTCTTGGAAAAATGAAAACAAAAAGAGGAAAAATGAAGCAAAGA
>NCQT01008013.1:447-10497 GCA_002740465.1 Stenocereus thurberi | reverse complement strand
CACACACACACACTTGTACATATCTGTCTATATATATATATGTGTGTGTGTGTGTGTATATATATACGCGCAGACACATATATATATATGTATCTGTGTGTGTGTATGTATATATATGTATATTTGTATATATGTATATAAATATTTTTGTATATATTATATGTACATATATATATAGGTATAGATATGTATACATATATACATATATGTACATTTTTTTATGTACATATGCATATATATTCATATATACGTGTCTACATATATGTGCATATATATATATATATATATATATATATATATATATATATATATGGGTAGGGTCCGGTTGTGCTCCTTTACAAGGATGCTGTAATTTGGCCCCGTGTTATGCTTTAATGGATGGAATGGTAGTTGATAGTTGTGTGAATCAGGATGATGCAGGGGGAAGTGGTGATGGATATGGTGGAAGCAGAGGTGGAAGTAGTAGAAGGTAATGTAATACTGGTTGCTGATTCTAGTCATTTTAGCATTGACTTCAAAATGGACTACATTTATGATAGGGTAATTTGGACTCGATCGGGACTTATGTTTGAGGGTTATGCAAGGGGGATGTTAACATGGAAGAATGAAATTAAAGGAAAAGATTAGATGTTTGGTAGTGCTAACGCATTTAGGTACAAAATGTGGAAGTATACTACTGCACCCTATTTGAGTATGTACTTATGCAGAACTCTCGATAATAAGTTGTGGTTAAGTGCAAAGTAAAGAGTTTTACGTTTTTCATTTGTGTTACGGATGAAAGAAAGTTGATGGGGTGGTTGAGACATAGTTTAGAGGGGAACCCCAATTACAGTATAGGGGACCAATGTAAGATAGGCTAATGGGGAAGGGAAAGGTAAGAGCGAAGTTGGTATCATGCCTGATCAAGGGCAAGGTACGGAAATCTTATGACTAATTGTCCTCAGAGACAATCATGGAGTTAGAGTTAGAGCCTGGAATGTTATTGACGTACATATAGGCATGGAGGGTATGTGCGCCTTTTAGTGGAAAGGACCAACGTTCAAGCGTATATTTATTGCATTTAGGGCTTCGCTGAATGGCTTCATATTGGGTTACTGTAAGATATTTTTTGTTGACGGCACTCACCTAAGAGGTCCTTACAAGGGGACAATGTTCTCTGGCAATGCATTGGATGTAGACAATTACTTTTTTGACATTGTATAAGCAATAGTGGCAATGAAGAATAATGATGAATAGTTGTGCGTCATGACTGAGTTGCATAAGAGTTTGGGCGGTATGAAGCCTATGATAGTGTCGTATCGAAATGCAAGTTTACTATATGCTATGCTGAAGGTTTTAGGCTGGAAACTATACATATTGTATAAGACATTTAACGGATAACTTCATCGGGGCAATTGCGAAGATGAATTTCCAGTATGATGCATTGAAGGCTATGTTAAAGGAGATGTTTAATAGGGTGACATATGCGTCTATTAACACAGAGTACATCAATGCATTAGATGAGTTGAGAAAGTTAAAAATTGACTTGATTATGTGGAATAAGCATAATGAACCGGAACAATGGGTACAATCAAAGTTCAAGAAGGAAAAGTGGGAGAAGTTAAACAATAACCCAACCGAGAGTTAGAAAAAATGGATGTAAAAACTTAGGCGACTGTCCATCCTGTGTCTAATGCAGGGTTATATTTAGAAGCTTGGACTAAAGATGGACAAGAGAAAATTAAAGTTGCAAAATTGGAAGAATGGCATGGGGGAGAGGATAGAGGAAAAGCTAAAGAGCAATCATAAGAAATTAGCATGTGTGATTGAAGTCGTGAAAAATGTTAGCGACATGGGTGAGTATAGTGTGCAACTGACCAATAGCAGAAGATTAGTTATTAATCTTAGTAATCAAACTTGTACATGCTAGAGGTGGTAGTTACGAGGACCCCTTTGGCCCCCTGCAATGATAACTATTGATAAAAAAAATATATGGGTATGTAAGGTCCTGACACAAAGAATAATATACATAAATGTTGTCCATTCCATGGAAGCACATAATTCAGTAAATGTTGATGATTGGACCGGTGATTCGGGGGTGCATAAGCTCGATGAAGACTATAATTGCCATATTATACCACCTCAAAATGCTAGGCCACTTGGGAGACTCAAAACACGTAGAAGGGAATCTCAAAGACAAGGGAAGAAAGTTAGGAGATGTTCTAAGTGCTATAAGGTCAACCACTACAAGAACACATATAGGAATCTACGTGCGGACTTCGATGCTCATTGCCTTGGTGATGTTGTGGCTATGGAGAAGTTGTTGGGTGGATATCACCCATGCTAAAGTACTCCTAAAGATAATAATAAAGGTTCTTTTATGATAAGATGGTCATCTGTTGGCAATTGAACACCTTTATAGGTCATGGTATATTTTTGGAAATATATTTGTGTGATAGTTTTAGACAGTTATGATGTACGGTCAATATCGTATGTTCTATGAAATTGTCTGTATATTTGGATGGTTGTACTCACTATTGCAATGTATGCACATAATGTATATGTCAACAGAAGCTATGAACTTTGGTTCATATTTTGTAGTGGTTGTGGCTAATTACAGTTGTGTTATATGTGGTACACGTAAAATGACAACCCGGCATATTGATAATGTTATTCGATGTTGATATCAACCACACCCCAGACATCAGTTTAAAAATCTATGCACATGAATGTGCTATGGTAAAGTTTAGGTCGTTTTGTAGGGGTAGAGTTTTAAGGGTTTAGGGTTAACCAATAACATTAAGATTTACATTGTACTTTACGCTTAAAGTTTATTTTTTGACACTTTATAATTTCGGGTGTATGATTTAAACACTTTTTTATTATAATATTAAGGTAAGTTACATCAGGGAGCATCGAGGTATATGTTAATATTATTTAATCCGACAAGTTTGGAAAAATATTTTGAGGTCCATGCAAGTTTGAGCAAATATTTTCTGGAATCATAAGTGACTAAACCTGGCTTTTTAAATCACAAAAGAGGTACCCTAAGTCATTAAAATTTTTATTTTTAGCCCCAATCCTTAAAACTTTTCAAAAATTTAATTTTGTGCATGTTGTTTTCTGCTCATAGGACTATAAGAAGCCCTCTTTCATCTGGTATTGGAGCTACGTGACCAAAAATAGTTAAGATAATTAAGAATAATTAGTTATTAATAAGCTAATTAATTATGTTTAATACTTGAATCATCATCTTCTTGTCCTACTCCTAATTATTCTCATATTGTCCACTCACTAGAAGGAACCACTTTAGTAGACCTCAACTAAACTATATTACTAACATAGTTTTAGAATTAAAAACAAAATTATTAAAAATTAAGACTGACGTTAAGGATATAAAGAAACAATTGTCAGTAATTCATCTTTCTTTAATCAACGAAGTTAGACATAGTGAAAAATCTTATCTAAGTAGTAGTATTCCATTTAAGCATAAATATCCTTTAAAAAACTCAATAAACAAAAATTCTTTCCTTCACATGATATAAAAATCCCAAACGAAGTATGAGAAAATCAACTAAAAAATCATCTGAGAAGGCAAAAAAAGAAGAAGAGGATGGAGTATAAGCAATATAATCCTAAAGAACTATAGAATATCTTTGAAAAAGAACAAAACCTAGAAGAATTAAACAAAATCATGGACGCAATAGTTGATAAACAAGATGTATCATCTGATGATAATGAAGAGACAAATAATGTCTAGCTAGAAGAAAAAGTATACCAGTAAACGAACCTAATTAAGCTAGAGGACTTTAATGTTGTACCTTTAGAAAAAATTACGAAGAAGCTGGATAAAAAATATGGCAAAATGGTACTTGACGACGAGATTAATGAGATTGGAGAAGAACTTAACATAGATAAAGTTGAGTCTAATCAAGTTAACAATGTAATACCTAAACCTGAGAATTTAGTGAAGTTTCTAAAAGAACTATCAATTTTATGAGACCTAGGTATATTCTAACAAGACTTACAACTAACTTTTTTGTAGGTTTTATCCCAAGAAAACCACGACCCTTGAAGAGATTGCTCTTAACCCAATTAGTCAAACATGATACATCCTAAGCATCGATGGAGCTCTTAATAAAGAAGAAATATTTGAGCATTACAATCAACGCATAAATAGTGTGCAAAACCTAAATACTATATGGACTACTGCAAAGTTCCTAAATTATATCAAGTATAGTTTTTCTGACACTGTAGCTGATTGGTGTGAGTCACTAAATGAGATGGTAAAAACGCCTTAAAAGTGATGGAAACACCACCTATAATGTTCAAAAATCTATGTAAGGAAATGAAAACTGAATTCATCGGAGCTAAATTCAATTCCAAAGAAAAGGCTAGAGAATGGCGAAGAAAAATAGTGACACAGAATTATGGGATATAAGATATCTTGAGAATTATATTGCTAAATTTAGTTAATATTATCATAAAATTATCATATCCGATTAATTCTATAATCGATGAAAAGTACATTACATGGCTTAAATAAATAGATGTCATTGATATCCTTGGTTCATGAATCTCTTATCTAAAAAATTGCGTCCATGATCAATGTCTCCATCTTTAGAAGCATAAGAAAATAAGAAAAGCAATTTCTAGCTTGTTGGGATAATCTTTACCAATAGGGAAAAGAACGTGAAAGGAGAAAAGAAGAAAATTTATAAAAAAAAGAGTTTTAACAAGCAAAAGGGAAAGAAATATAGAAGAATATTATAATAAACTAAGTCCTAAAAAATGAAGATTTTTTAAGAAAGCAGTTTATTGTCTGTAGGAAAAAATAACTGCAAATGCTAGACATGCGCAGAAATAGGACATTGTGCTAACAAATGCAAAAATAGGAAGAATAATAAGCTAATCGAAACTCTAGGTAGCCTAGATTATTTTGAGCTTAGCAAGGAAGAAGCACTAGATTTAGCACTGAAAAACATCAAGTGAATTGTTGAAATTGTACTAGAGGAAGAATATGAAGAAAGTGATTACGAAGAAACTAGTCATATGATGGAAAGTAGTTCGGTTAGTCTTAGTTGTCTTCAAGGAGAAGGATTTGTGATAGATAATGAGAACGAAGAAGTCAAAGGAGATGGGATCATTCCCATGATTCAGAAAGATATGATCTATAAAATAAAAAAAAAAATCTTTCAATTCAAGAGCAAATATGTATGTGAAATGATGGAAGGAAACAAAAAAAATTTGCAAGTGTTCAAGTGCAAATCACTCCATTACAATATTTTGGCAAATATATTAATCTTTATGCTTTACTCTATAATATCAATAATCAAATTATCACTGGGATTAAGATTAATTTACATAATGAGTTCAGTAGAATTCAATTGCAAACAGAGATATTATGTGAGACTAAATGATGAATTTCCTAAAAATTTCCTACCCCTTAAGATAAAAATAGTTTGGATGGACATGAAAAGAGGAGGATGCCCATTGAGGATATTTTGGAAAATAATCTACAAACTAGATAATACCATAGATCTTGAGACCAAGGTAACAGCGACAGAGGTAGAGAAATTTGAAAGTCTTACCTTTATGCAAAAAATCCAAAGGATAAAATTCAATCCACATAAGATAAAAATTGATATGTCTTGGATACATAGCTTTGCTAATCCCATAAAACTAATAGTAACAATGTAATAAAAATTGATGAGAATGGTAAAATTACCATTGAACCTCAATTATTAAGAAGAATAAGTGTAAGATCAGAATGGGGAGAAGGGTCCTCATCAGCTAAAGAAGAACTTAAAGAAGATGACACAAGTGGGATGACTTATGAAATGAATAGAATAAGTTTTAAACCCGCAAGACACAATGTCTATCAAAGTATGAGTCTGGAGAGGAAAATCATCGGGTGCAAAGCTAGAGCTACTAGTGAACCAGTTTATGAAGATGAATTACTCAAAAATATGACCATGGAGATATAATGTGAAATCACGAACCAAATTCGAACAACATCTATATCCTAATAAATGTATGTTTAGAGGGATATAATAAATGTGGGTTGTGCACCTGCATAGATCGTGGTTGATCTTGTTCTGTCTATTTTAAAAAACTTTATTTCCAAAATTTATGTGAAAAAAAGCCAATAATCCTTTACAAATAAGGATAAATGACAATAGCATAATGAGCCATAATGAAACCATGGGAGTGTTATCCATAGAAATAGGAGGAGGTAGATGCATTATACTAGTTTTATGGGCCACTGATCAACTCGCTCATCATGTGATTATTGGAAATAATTTTCAGAAACTATATTCTCTATGCACACAGACCTTAAACCAAATAATTCTTTCAATCAATGGACATTCAATTTCTATTGAAAAATTAAGTAAGGCTTAGACTCATCAGAAGATTGAGTTTACATGTAGTGAGCCTGGTGAGAAGGTAATGCCTGCACAACATGAAATAATACTAACAATCTCACCACTTTGAGTTATCTATTAAAGAGTAAATTAATTATTGAACAACAAGAGCAATTATGCAAAGAACTCTACTATGATAACCTACTAAAAGTTTCCGATAAACATAAGACATTTATAAAAACCACTTTGTTAAATCTCAACACTATCATTAGAGTCAAATAAATGGTGTATACACACCAGGATATCCAAGAATTTGATAACAAATGAAAGAGTTTCTGGATAAAGAATTACAAACAGCTTAATGATAATACTATCTATGATGTTTATTATATTCCTAACAAAACAGTCCCTTTTAATAGAATTCGAGAAGTCTCTTGGTCTCAAAAATGGATTGCAAAAGTGGATATTGGCAGATAAAAATGGATGACAAAAGCATTCCTTTAATCGCTTTTAGTACTGCTAAGGACATTATGAATGGATAGTAATGCCATTTGGTCTAAAAAATGCACCTCCAATATTCCAAGTAAGAACGGATAAAATCTTCAAAGATCTTGGATAAATCGTCTTACAAAAGCATATTCTACAAAAGCATATTCTAGAAAAAATAGAAAATTTATCAAACATCAAGCAATTAGAAAGCTTTCTTGGATGTCTTATCCATGCTTTAAATTTCATTAAAGATTTAGCTAAATTGAAAAACCATTGCAGCAGAAACTCAAGAAGGAAGGAAGTTGGACATGGACTCCTAGCAATTCAAAGATTGTTCAAAACTTCAAAAAGATGCATAAATATCTTCCTATTTTTATTTTGCCAACAGAAGGAGATGATCTAATTCTTGAGATAGATACCAACAATGAGTAGTGAAGTGCAATACTGAAAGTCAAGTAAGGAGAAAAATTTTGTAAATATTACAGTGGAAGTTTTAATAGAACTGAATGCAACTATCCTATGACGGAAAAAAAAATTCTTGTAGTTATAAGGGAAATAGAAAAGTTCTTAATCTTTTTAGCCCAAAAACCATTTTTTATTCGAGCTTATTGCAAAGGCAGACTCAGTTTTGTGAAAAAAGAATTTGTCAAACATGCCAGCACTAAGGAGACTCCTACGTTAGCAATTATGGCTTAACTAGTTTTCTTTCTCTATTGAATATATACATGGATCAAAGAATTCTTTGGAAAATGGTTTAACTCGTAAAATCGCCAATGGTGATCATCAAAGCATAACTCCTGCTGGAAAAGGAGAAAGTCCAAAATGAAATGTCATTACTACTACAATGATTTTCTCCTTCTAGTAGAATCCTTATGGATATTTTAGAATTTCATACAAAAAGTAAGTCACCTTTTGGTTTGCTATCTTCTGCTTACCTAATAGCATAAAGATTCAGTCTTTTAGACTTACAAATGAATTACCTAAGGTGTCCTTATGATATTCAAGAAAAAATGAGTTCACATGTTCAAGAAAAATGGTGCTAATGACTGATATGCAACCTACATCGACTACTTTCATAATTATTCTTGTGACATTTGGGAGTTATGGAGTACTACAATCTTCTTTCTTGATAGATTTGGAGTTGGTGATGTTAGATTCCCAGCTAATTTGACTTATCAAGATGACCCCATTATGAAAGCCTGGGGATATGAAATGGTAACTTACCTCATGGAAATCCTAAATCCAAAGTTTTCATTCTTCTCAAGACTAAGTTTCAGCAATGCATGTTTAAAAGGATCCATTAGATTATCACATCTCCAGATGGTCCAACAAAAATTCCATACATTGGAAGTTTATATGTCAAGGTACACTGTGCAGTAATTGAGTACGAAAATGGAAAACCCAAGCCAACCTATTATCTTGTTCAATTAGTTGATTTAGATGATCCTAATGATCAACAACAAGAATGGTTTCCAGAACGACAAGAAGTAGTTAGTGATTCTACTTTAGCAAGAGTAATTGGTTTTTATAATATTATCATTAAATATGGGCATTAATTGAACTTGGAAGACTACTGATACATTGCAGAACACTACTTTCATTTATCATGATGATCTTAGCAAATATATGAAGGTAAGAGGAGCTACTTAAGAAGACGTTTTGATTATCGCTTTGATGCTGGATCTGGAAAATTATTATCAGGAAAAGGAAAGAAATATCTCTATGAATTTTTTGAAAAATAGGATCCAAAGCATCTTCAACTTGATGAAGATTTTGATGATATGGACTAGAAGATATTATTGGAGATGAAGGCATATAGAATCTCAATATGGATTACTAGTCTTGCCAGCAATTAAAGTCTCTGGAAAATGGTTGCACCATTATTGTATTATTTTGTCGAGGGTTAGTAAAATAATGTTGTCTACTATAGCCATGTGGTGACAACTGTAGTCATGCGAAAATATCAATGTGTACTATAGCTATTAAAGCATCCTATGTAGTCCATCTCCTCTATAAAAGGAGAGGCTGAGTGTTGAGAAGAGATACGGTCATTTGAGTATACTTGAGTAAAAGAGAAGTCGGGACTTTCTATTTCTCTATGAATAAGCATCTCCGATGATCTTAATAGCTTAAGTCCCTCTTCAATCTTTCTATTGTAATATTTCCACTTTCAAGCTTTCAATAAAAGAAGTTTCATAGTAGGGAATGTTATACAATCGAATCTTATGTCTTAAATATTATGATTTCTTGATTAAAGTCTCACTATTTTTAAAAATATTAAGAACTTGATTAGTGACTATGGTACAAGGTAGGAAACAAAACGGATTTTGCTATGCTTGATCTGAGGAAGGTATGGTAAAAATTAGCAATCTTTATAAACTGGAAGCTAGGGGAATGCCAGGTCCAATACCGACTAAGTTCAGGTAATGGTCAAAACTCTCTAATTAAACTTTAATAATATTTTGCTAAGCATGATGGGTCTCTAATTATAGAAAATATAATATTTATAATACAAGTAGTAGATTGTGATTAGTTGTACCAGTAAAGTCATTATACGAATTCTAAACTAAATATAAGCTTAATTTTTAAAAATAGCCCAAAAGTTTGAGTATTTGTATTTTGAACCCCATTTGGGGCAAAAATAGCAATTTGAGAAAAGTTAGGGCCAAAAATAAATTATTTGTGCTCGAAAAGAGTATTAGTCTGAACAAGTGTACTCTAAAAAATTATTACCCAAACCTTATTAGTTCTAAAAATATTTATCTAAATTCGCTAGATTAATTAATATTTACCCATACCACATGGACTCCAAAGCTAATTTTTCTATAATATTAGGTTGGGTCATAGGTTATAGGATTAAGTGGCAAGGGTTAAGTATTCAAGGTTTACATATAGGGTTTCAGGTTTAGGGTTACTTGTGTACCATTGCAAGGTTGAAGCAATGTGATGCTTACTTTGGGGTTTAGGAGTTAGATTCGATGGCCTGTGATTTACAGTGTGTGGAATGACAGTAGGATCTACCATTGACTATTGACGACAGGGTTCACGGTTTTTGGCAGATAGTTTACGGGTTTTTTAAACGAAATAGGGTTGGGGTTTTCATTATACGGATGAGGGTTTTGTTTGATGCAGAAATCACGCAGAGTAGGGTATACGTCTATCGATTGATTGATTAGAGATTACGAACGATAACTGTTATAATAGGATATAGGGTTTG
>NCQT01007977.1:0-10128 GCA_002740465.1 Stenocereus thurberi | reverse complement strand
ATATTACGAATCATATACTTCACGCTAGCTCCTCATCTTATTCCTAGGTCCTTAATGACCAATCTTTTCTCTAACAAGCATTCAGGTACGTAATCAAGTAGCATGAGGACGAATGTGATGCTTTCAAACATACTTGTGAAAACATAGTGACTCTCGTTATATTCCAAGAATAGTTTATAAATCCCGCTAACTTCTTTAAAGCATATAACTCTTCTAAAAGCTCCTGAAACATCCAAATTGGTAAGAAAGGCTTTGCAAGAACACCCCTTTCACAAGATATGCACCTTTAAAAGTTTAAGTATTCGATGTATTACTAGGATGTAACCAAATTTCATTTGAAATTTCATTTAAACTATACTTAGAACACGTTTATGAAATATGTGCAGGTTATGTACATTCGAAAGCTTTATTTCTTTTATAAAAAACACTTTACTTGGCCTCTTGAGGCTCATATTCTTTAAAAGAACTTAGTTCGTAATTATCCTCGAATGACCCTTAGAAATCTTTCTTTTCTTAACTGCTTAAAATGGCGAAAATGCCAAATCTCCTATTTATTAGGAACTTACTTATAACATAAAAACATCTTATGGTGCTAGCTAGGAGAGGTAAATACCGCCCTTAAGTGAGATCGTCACTCATAACTCACGTTATCCCTGGGATATACGTACTTAACTTTCGGCCAAAATGCATTTTAGTAGAGCAACTCTAACCTCGATATTGTCCTCTATGGGGCAACAGCTCACACCAGGATAATCATATCCTGAGTCCAGTCCCTCTCAAGGTTTTCTTACGCATCACACATCAGGGAACAGCTCACACTAAGATAATCATATCTTGAGTCCAGCCCTCGGGAATAGCTCACGCCGTCTTTGCGTCCAGCTCCCAACATTACCTTCGGGGGAAACAGCTTATGCCACCTTTGCGTTCAGTTCCCACCCTCAAGGTCTGGCCACTTGCCTAGCACTTCTTAGCCTTTAAAATCACATTTCATTTCTCTTTTTCAGTTGGTTACTTTGCTGAAATCTTACTTTTAAACAAAATGACCATAACCGTTCGAAATGTTTATAGCTCATTCGTTTTTGGTTTAAAAACTTCTTATAAACAGAATAAGGTTGCTAACTCGTAAATCAACTTCGTTTTTAAAACTAAAAAGCTTCTTATAAACGTAATAAGCTTGTTAATACGGAAATCGACTTCGTTCTAAAATTAAAAGCTTCTTATAAACGCAATAAGCTTGTTAACACTTAAATCGACTTCGTTTTAAACTTAAAAACTTCTTATAAATGCAATAAGTTAGTTAACACGTAAAACGACTTTGTTGTAAACTTAAAAGCTTCCTATAAATGCAATAAGTTACTTAACATGTAAAACGACTTCATTTTAAACTCAAAAGCTTCTTATAAATGCAATAAGTTAGTTAACACGTAAAACAACTTTGTTTTAAACTTAAAAGCTTCTTATAAACGAAATACGTTTGCTGACACATAAATCAACTTCGTTTTAAACTTAAAAGCTTCTTATAAACGTAATGAGTTTGCTAATTCGTAAACAAAATCTTCGTTTTAACTTAAAACCTTCTTATAAACGCAATAAGTTTGTTAACACGTAAACCAACTTCATTTCAAACTTAAAAGCTTCTTATAAACATAATGAGTTTGTTAAATCATAAAACTACTTCGTTTTTAACTTAAAAGCTTCTTATAAATGCAATACTTTTGCTAATTCGTAAAATGATACCCATTTGGAACTTAAAGTACTTAGTTAGCGTTTATGTCAATCTAGGTTCGTAATAAAATCTCCAGTTGTCATTTTATAACTCATTTCAATCCCTTTTAAAACTCAAAGGAGGGTGTATAGATAAACTGAAGGCTTAAACTATTCCAAACTTGCTACTATTCAAAAACTTAAAGTACTTGGCTCGTTTATAAGGCAAACAAGGTTTCTTCATAAATTTTCAATGTAAACGCTTCCTAAAACATAACGGTTTTAATAGTTCGTAACTCGAAAGTGAATCGAGACTTAAGTAAGCAACTAGTATACAAATCAGCTAAACTTCATAATTAGCACTTTAAGATGCTCTTTTTTCAGGTCGTTCGAATTCTTTTAAACACAAGGAAAAGTTATAAACAAACTAACGCCTTAAGCATTTTCAAATACTTTTTTAAACTTCCTAAACCTATCGACTATTCAGTCGAGTCACCCGCTAAGTAGTTCGATGATTTAGGGCCTGTTTAGGTTATGAACATCTTTATAAACTATCAGGCAGAAGCTTTTATAATTGTGAAAACAAGCCTTTTAAAAGACCCTTCTCTTTAAAGACGTCTTAATTTTCAAGAATTAGTCACATAGTACATTGAGGGGAGAGGAGTTTGCATATAGCACATTCATACACTTCATAGCACAACTTGACGAAATCAGCCTATTGAGCCACACATGGCCTTGCAATCCACAAGATTGTGGCAATTCATAACCTAGGCTTCCTCCTCATGCAACACCAGCCACAAGATCCTCGAACCACTCAATAGCTTCACGTCAAACCATCAAAGTATCAACTCAGTTCAATATTGCCATAAATAAGTCAATACTTCACAAAACCAATATATATAAGCATGGCATTCTCATCAGTAGCCATATACAGAAATTAAGCCCAACTGTACTGATTTAGCGATAACTTCTAAATAGAAATCAACATGCTTTACTAATGCCTTAATTCATCCAGTTAGCATTTTTAAACTTCAAAACATGATTCATGGCTAATAAACCGACGAAGTGACAACACTAAGGCGACAATTTGATTATTAATAATTCTACAAACTTCCAAATTTTCTAGCCATTAATAATGCAACAGCAGTTTCAACATGCAATTAACCCACAATTAACAGTACCACATTCGTAATTCCTGAATTTCAATTCCAACTTCACCCAAACAGATTTCTAACCTCAAATCAACCTGCGCTAACTAATTTAGTGAAATTCATTAAAAATAATAGTAATTTAGGAGTAAAGAAATCCCCACCTCAATTTCGAGCTAGGTGTTCGTTTGAAGGGTTGACTGGCTTGACTTTAGGTGTTCGAACCACTCCAATTCCCGGCTTATGCTCCCTTGCTCATGGACAGCACCCAAACCACGCCCAAACTCACGAAATTCGAACCCCTAGTATGACCCAAACTTCACCCACTAGCTTGAATTTGCGGTGGACGTCTGGTGCCTCGAATCACCCCCAATTTATAGTGGTTTCGAAGCAATTAAAAGCTATATTGCATGGATGAGTTTTGACGAGCGTTGTAACTTCTAATCACCGCCTAGAACCACCGAAAACGTGTTGGTTCTTCTCCATTTTCACTCAGATTTCGCTCTGGAGGATCATTGGTGGGAAAGCCAAATGAGTGGGATTTCGAGTTGAATTGATGAAAAATCGAGCTTTTCAAGCTCTCTTGGCCGCGTTCATGGTGCAGAAAAGGAAGAGGAAGCGGGCGGGCAGAACAGAGGGAAGAGAGAAAATGTCGGGAGGGCCCGCATGAAGGAAGAAGAAGGAGGGGGGTTAGTCTCACGCAAAATTACTAAAGTGCCCTTCCCTCTGTCTTTCTTTTTATTTTTCTTCCAAGTTGTTCGATACTTGACACCACTAGTCTAATGTGCAACCCGAATTCTAAATCCAAAATTGATAATATGACTTTTCATCGATTACTCGTTCCTAAAAATATTTAGGTTCGATTTAATAAACATCGAACTACTTCTAAGGTTAATAACCTAATCATATTCGGGTTCCTACTTAAATCAGTAGCTGTTAATAACTGTTAATAACGCTTATTAAAAATCATTGAATAAATTTTCAAACTGATAATAATAATGATACTAATTTTAATAGCGACAATATTCTTTTTAATAAAATTATCGCTTACATAGGCACATCGATAATAATCTAACTCGCATTGTTAACAAAGTATGATTTTCATAACGTAAGAAGGAATTGTGAACAGCTTAACGGAAAATAAAGTACGCGGGTATTACACTCTCCCTCCCTCAAAAGAATTTCATCCTCAGAATTGCTTACTTGGAGGAATTAATGTGGTTGCTTCTGCCGCATTATTTTCACAATCCAAGCCACTTTACGCTTAGCTATCTAATTCATCTCCACATTAGCATCCCATTCTTTGATTTCTGGCTGTACCAAGTCAATATAGAGGGTTTTCCGTTGCACCTTAACACCACAATCTCTAAAGGTAAGATCGGTATGATAATTTGATCCTAAGGAAGAGGTCGTATAAAGTTGTATATACATCTCGTGAGGCTTACTAACAAGTTTCTTCACAAATCAAGGACACCAAAAGGGCGAGTATCGCTAAAATCAAATAGGATGGGGGCATAAAGTGGGTTAACAACAAGAAGAATATCTGACCTAGTGTTAGCAGGTTCCCTAGTCTCTTTTTATTCTAGCTAAGCATCCAACTGCCAGTTAGTGGCCTCTAGTTGCTTCTATTGTCCCCTACTAGAGCTCAGCTTCTTTTCCAAATTGATAGGTGGCCAGGTGCACCTTGAACCTCTCAGGGCACTCCATGATTTCAAATAAGTTTTTCATTCTCTGAAGCCACTCCTAGCATACTATAGGGCCAGTTCCACCTTTAAATTTGGGAGGATTAAGCTTATTAAACTGACATATCGTTCTTATAGCAGTTGGTTCTGGTATTAGTTCGCACCGAGGAGGCATCTGAAATATAATATCAAAATTCACTAAGTAGCTAAAATCCTACATGTAACAACTATCTATTCAAGATCTACTACGCTAATTCTAAACTTCCAAAAACTTATGTCCCAAACTATGCATTCCGCAAGTTAAGTATCTCATATTTTGTCTAATCGCCTCATTTAAATTCTTCTTTGGCCTTCCTCTATCCCACTTACAGGTCCGAAGGGCAATGCTCTCACACCTTTGCAAGTGCAACTGTGTCCTTTCTCTTGATATGACTAACTATCTAAGCCCTACTTCCTTCATCTTATGCTCTTTAGGTGTCACTCATACTTTCCCTCTAAAAACTTTATTACTGATCTAATCTAATCTTACATAACTATACATCAACCTAATTCTGCTCATCTATCCTATAACCTGGGATCTTCTTATAAAACAACACTCTAAATGCACAACTCTGTTTTTGTCATCTTAGCCTCATATTGCGAACTCAGTGTCCTCATCGATATCTTCATTGCCTTGTATGATCAAATCCAAGTATTTAAACTTCTTAAGCTTAAGTATCATCATGTCAATGGTGACTTCCTCCCATGCCTCTTCATTCGCTTTAGTTGATTTACATTCCAAGTACTCAATCTACAATATTTAGACTCCAAACTGCATCTCTACTTTTCTAACATATTGTTAGGTTCCTTCGAGTGTCTCTCTATTAAGACCATGTAGGCAGCAAATAACATTCACCACGGTATTTCATCCTACATGTCATTTTTGAACTCATCCAAGACAATTGTAAAAGGGCTTAAAGCCAATCTTGATATAACCTAATATCAACATGGGAGTCCTTTTGGTCTCTTCCTAGCATCCTAATCCTTAGTCTCCGCTCTCTTATACATATCTTTAATAACCCTAACGTAATGAAAAGGTAAATAATTCTTTCTTCAACAATTCCAATGCACTTCTTAAAGCACCCTATCACAAGCCTTCTCAATATAAATGGACACCATATGCAAATCCCTTTTTTTCCCCTTCTATCCCTCTAGAATTCCACAGGTCTTCTCATAAGATTCATTGCTTCTATAGTCAATTTTCTTATAATGAAACCAAACTGCTTCACAAAAATTAAACTCTCATTCCTTAACTTCTTCGCCATCATCCATTGGATGCCAGAATATAACCGCGTTCCATGCAGCCTACCAAAACGGTAGGTAAATGTGATCGATGATGTGCAGAACCATCCTACACTACCAATGATGCTAAGGGAAGAACTAGCGTATAAATACACATTATAAGTTATACACTTGTTAATACAAGTAATACCAAGCAAGACAGATCATATAAGCGCATAAGTCACGTATCTTCACATAGCACATGCCTATTATGCTATCTAAATGCATAATACAAACTATGGCTCTGATACCACCTAATGTAACGCCTCTAACCCGAGGATGGGTCACATCGCCAGGATTTCCTAGAAGGAAATACCTAAGGCTCTTGAAGATCGAGGGTTTGGATTAGCATTTAGATAGTCATTCTGGAACAAAACTGCAAGAGTTATCCCTGTTTTAACAACATCTTAGCATCTTTGCTCAACTAAGGGTACCCATAAACTGAGAATGGGGTATAACATTTGCTAAAATAACCCAAATTCAACCCTCAAGGCTCCTACCCAGGATTAATCACAATCAATCAACTAACGAGCTATGGTCAAAATGATATATATATACAGGTACAGAGCCGACTATATGCTGTCACATACAACAATGAACTTAAATATTTGCAACGTGGTAGACCGAACACTTCCAAAGCTGGCAAAGGACTTCTAATGGNTCAGCATCAAAATAACTTCAGAATATCTCTTATACCTGCTCAAACTGAACCTTGAAAAGGGAATAAGTAAAGGGAGGAGTAACCACACGCTCAGTGAGAATTTCCCTATCCCTTAAAACCAAAACCATTTACAGGCATTAATACCAATAATAGTCACATATTACATATTTGTATACTACTATCATGTTAGGCAATCATCGTCCCCAAGGAAGATTACCACTCATATACTTCACGCCAGCTCCTCAACTCATTCCTAGGTCCTTAATGACCAATCTTTCTTTCTAATAAGCATTCGGGCATGTTATCAAGTAGCACAAGGACGAATATGATGCTTTCAAACACACCTGTGAAAACATAGTGACTCTCGTTATATTCTAAGAACAGTTTATAAATCACACTAACTTCTTTAAAACTTATAGCTCTTCTAAAAGCTCCTAAAACATCCAAATTCGTAAGAAAGGCTTTGCAAGAACATTCCTTTCGTAAGATATGCACCTTTAAAAGTTTAAATGTTCGATGCATTACTAGGATGTAACCAAACATCATTTGAAATTTCATTTAAACTATACTTAGAACACGTTGTAAAATACGTGTAGATTACCTACATTCGAAAGCTTTCTTTCTTTTCTGAAAAACACTTTACTTGGCCTCTTGATGCTCGTATTCTTCAAAAGAGCCTATTTCATAATGATCCTAGAATGACCCTTAGAAATCTTTCTTTTTTGAGGTGCTTAAAATGGCTAAAATGTCAAATCTCGTATTTTTTAGGAACTTGCTTCTTATGGAGTTAGCTAGGGTAGGTCAACACTGCCCTTAAGTGAGATCGTCACTCATAACTCACGTTATCTGCGGAGTATACGCACTTAACTTTCAACCAAAATACATCTTAGCAGAGCAACTCTAACCTCGATATTGTCCTCTATGGGGCAATGACTCACGCCAGGATAATCATATCCTGAGTCCAGTCCCCCTCAAGGTTTTCTTACGCGCCACACATCAGGGAAGAGCTCAACCAAGATAATCATATCTTGAGTCCAGCTCCCGGGAACAACCCACACCATCTTTGCGTCCAGCTCCCAACATTACCTTCGGGGGAAACAGCTCATGCCATCTTTACGTCCAGTTTCCGCCCCCAAGGTCTGGCCACTTGCCTAGCACTTTCTTAGCCTTTAAAATCGCATTTCATTTCTCTTTTTCAGTTGGTTATTTTGCTGAAATCTTACTTTTTAACAAAATGACCATAACCTTTTGAAATGTTTATAACTCATTCGTTTTTGGTTTAAAAACTTCTTACAAACAGAATAAGGTTGCGAACTCGTAAATCGACCATATTTTTCAAACTTCAAAGCTTCTTATAAATGTAATAAGCTTGTTAACATGGAAATCGACTTCATTTTAAATTTAACAGCTATTTATAAATGTAATAAGCTTATTAACATGTAAATCGACTTCGTTTTAAACTTAAAAGCTTCTTATAAACGCCATAAGTTTGTTAACATGCAAAACGAATTTTTTTCAAACCTAAAAGCTTCTTATAAATGCAATAAGTTAGTTAACACATAAAATGACTTCGTTTTAAACTCAAATGCTTCTTATAAGTGCAATACGTTAGTTAACACATGAAACGACTTCGTTTTAAACTTAAAAGCTTCTTATAAACGAAATAAGTTTGTTAACACATAAATCAACTTCGTTTTAAACTTAAAAGCTTCTTATAAACGTAATAAGTTTCTAATTCATAAACAAAATCTTCATTTTAACTTAAAAACTTCTTATAAATGCAATAAGTTTGTTAACATGTAAAACGACTTCATTTCAAACTTAAAATATTCTTATAAACATAATGTTTGTTAAATCATAAAACGACTTCGTTTTTAACTTAAAAGCTTCTTATAAAAGCAATACGTTTGCTAATTCGTAAAACGAAACCCATTTGAAACTTAAAGTACTTAGTTAGCGTATATGTCAATCTAGGTTCATAATAAAATCCTTAGTTGTCATTTTATAACTCGTTTCAATCCCTTTTAAAACTTAAAGGAGGGTGTCTAGATAAACTGAAGGCTTAAAACGTTCCAAACTTGCTCCTATTCAAAAACATAAAGTACTTGGTTCGTTTACAGGGCAAACAAGGTTTCTTCATAAATTTGTAACGTAAACGCTTCCTGAAACATAACGGTTTTACTAGCTCGTAACTCGAAACTCAATCGAGACTTAAGTAAGCAACTAATATATAAATCAGCTAAACTTCCTAATTAGCACCTTAAGATGCTCTTTTTCAGGTTCTTTAAATTCTTTTAAACACAAGGAAAAGTTATAAACAAGCCAATGCCTTAAACATTTTCAAACTCACTTTTAAACTTCCTAAACCTATTGACTATTCAGTCGAGTCACTCGCTGAGTAGTTCGACGATTTAGAGTCTCTTTAGGTTATAAACATCTTTATAAACTTTCAAGCAAAAGCTTTTCTAATTGTGAAAACAAGCTTTTTAAATGAACCTTCTCTTTAAATACGTCTTAAGTTTCAAGAATTGGTCACATAGCACATTGAGGGAAGAGGAGTTTACACATAGTACATTCATACACTTTATAGCACAAGTTGGCAGAATCAGTCTATCGAGCCACACATGGCCTTGCAATCCACATGATTACGGCAACTCACAACCCAGGCTCCCTCTTCACACAACACCGACCACAAGATCCTCGAACCATTCAATAGTTTCACCTAAAACCATCCAACTACCAACTCGGTTCAATATTGCCATAAATAAGTCAATAATTCACCAAACCAATATATATAAGCATGGCATTCTCATCAATAGCCCTATATAGAAATTAAGCCCAACTGTACCGATTTAGCAATAACTTCTAAACAAAAATAAGTATGCTTTGCTTATGCATCCAGTTAACATTTTTAAACTTCAAAACATAATTCAGGGCTAATAAACTGATGAAATGACAACACTAAGCCGATAATCTGATTATTAATAATTCAGCAAACCTCTAAACTGTCTAGCCATTAATAATACAACAGCAGTTTCAACATGCAATTAACCCACAATTAACAGTGCCACATTCATAATTCCTTAATCTCGATTCCAAATTCACCCAAACAGATTTCTAACCTCAAATCAATATGCGCTAACTAATTTAGTTAAATTCAATGAAAACAATAGTAATTTAGGAGTAAAGAAATCTCCACCTCGATTCCAAGGTAGGTGTTCGTTCGAAGGGCTGACTGGCTTGACTTTAGGTGTTCGAACCACTCCAATTCCCCACTTATGCTCCCTGGCTCATGGACAGTATGCAAACCACACCTGAACTCACGAAATTCGAACCCCAAGTCTGGCCCAAACTTCACCCACTAGCTTGAACTTACGGTGGATTCTGTTGCGTCGAATCACCCCCAATTTATAGTGGTTTCGAAGCAACTAAAAGCTAAATCGCATGGACAAGCTTTGATGAGCATTGCGGCTTCTAATCGCTGCATACAACCACCGAAAACGTGCTGGTTCTTCTTCGTTTTTGCACAGATTTCACTCCAGAGGTTCGTTTGTTGGTGGGGAAAGCCAAATGAGGGGGATTTCGAGTTGGGTTGATGAAAAATCGAAGGTTT
>NCQT01007902.1:2390-12455 GCA_002740465.1 Stenocereus thurberi | reverse complement strand
GTGTGTGTGTGTGTGTGTATATATATGTATATATGTGTGTTTGTGTGTATGTATATATATGTCTATGTGTATGTATGTATGTATGTGTGTGTGTGTATATATATATATTTGTGTAACTTAGCTATCAAAACCAAAACATCAAACAACAAAATTAAATTGAATTTACGGCTATTAATTTAGTCCATTTTGAATGAAAGCGAAAACTAAAATCAAATTAAATTATGGTTATCCACTTAGCCAAAATAAAATACAAATTAGACTAAATTAAATTAAGAAGAGCTATGGTTGGTGGTTTAATCCTCTATGAAGAATGTACGTAGGCTACTCACGACAAAAGAGTGAGTGCAACCCAAATTTCAAATCAAATAAAAGTCTGCTCTCTAACCTGCACCTGAAGAATGTATTCGTATAGTACCTTTCCTAGAAGGTACCTATACATCCACTATCTGATGCAATTAAGTTTTGGATACGGGCAATTCGACATTAAAAGCATGATAATTGTAAATCCAAATTATATAAGGTACTATTAACGCAAAACAAAACAAAGGAGAAAATAAAAATAGAATGAGTAGGAATCAAAATGTGGTGTCCCAAGACAGGTACGTAATCAAGACAGTCTATCCTCTTGAATAGGATCGTATTCAAAAAAAACCCATGTGCATTTTTGTACGTTGCAAAGTTGTGTTGTGCATGTTATTCATTTTTATTAAATTTTTGCTCAACATAAATTTTTGGCATGCCTGGTGGAACCCTATTTTTCTTTTTATCTCCGATTTGTTTATACTTGACTAATGTTACTATTTTTCTTTCTCTCCTTTTTGTTTCTTTTTTTTTTTGTTTTCCATAAAGGAAGAATGACACCTCAAGTCACCATCAACTTCAACGAGCTTTCCATTACCTTTATGATCAAATGTGGAATGTTCCAGGCAAGGAAGAATGTGCAAGTGGTCTTCACCATTGGGCCATGATCCATCCTTACCGAGTTTCCATTGTCAAATTCAATAGAACCACTATGAGGCCTTGAAAGGCCCAGCAAGATCACCCTAAGACCGCTAAACGGCTTACCAAGAAGGTGGTTAAGAACCTAAAGTGCAATAAGCGCAAAAGCGACAAGCATTCCGCTAAGCCTAACGCGCCCAAGTTAGCTTCATCACCAGCCTTAGAGCTAAACAACTTTGAGGAGGGCTTCTCAACAAAGGTAATCCTTCACGGCATGCCTCTCAATAGTTATGTTGTGTAACCTGATGTGAGCTCCCTACCCCAAGCAAGTTTCGACTTAGAGGGAAACCTTGACGAGGGAGGCACTAGTAACCCAAGCAACAATAGTGCCAAGGTAGGTTTGGGTCCGTACCTCAGCGCCAAGGCAGGTTTGGGTCCCTACATCCTTTAGGAAGGGGGCAAAGCCAAGCAAAAAAACCCTTACCTAAAAGAACCCCAATAAGTCAGTTGGTGGAGGAACCTCAGGAGTCAAAACAGTTCCTCAAGTCCAATCGATAAGGCGGATCTTCATTTGGACTAACGCTGTTGACATTCCCATAGCTGAGGTAATGATAACCTCCTTTTCAGAGGAGGAAATGACACCTAAGACCCCACAGGTGAAAGTCATCAAACCGTTAGCCTCAAGCACTCCTACTATGGTGCCAAGACCTCTACACGTCATGGAGGCTACTCCTCCCCGAGGCCCTATAAAAGGTATGAGGATTTTGCCTCCTAGATCACAAAGTCAAAGTGACTTGACCTCAGAAATGGTTGAATCACAAGCATACAGTGGCTCGATCACAAGAACAAGGGTCAAAGCATTAACATATGCCGAGGTGACCTTGCAATCTTCGGTCACTGCCTTTGATCAAGGAAAGGGACCAACTCGAAGAACAAAATGAGGCTATAACTCATGCATTTGATGATCTCGGAACTCTTTTCCAAGAAAAAGAGTCATCAGTTGTCATCTCACAAAGCCAAATTATCGAGGATGATCAAGCTGTAAACATGCCAGTCTTGGTGACCGGCACTCCAAGTCTCAAAGAACAAATGCAAAAACTGCAAAGGAAGCTTACAGTAAAAGAGGCTGAAATTGCTAACCTTGCTACCCACCTTAAAAACCAAGGGTGTGAAAAAACTAATAAGAATGGCAGTAGCAACACAGTTACCACTCCTCAAGATATCAAGAAGTTGATAGCTCAAGGGATAAGAGAGCACCAAGTAGCGATGAATCCCCTAGTATTGGGATACAAGAACCCTTATCTAAGTCATTACTACTCGGTTCCTTTCTTGAAAGGTTACCAGAAGCCAAAATTTAAAAAATTTGATAGCATAAACGGGCCACCGCATGAACACTTGACCCATTTCTACTCAGCATGCACTGAAATGCCTTAAATGATGCATTATTAATTGGGCAGTTCATGCAACCGCTAAAGGGGTTCGCCTTTACGTGGTAAACCCAGCTACAACCGAGCAAATTCACACTTAGAATAACCTCCACAGGGCATTTTTGGCTCAGTTTGTGAGTTCAAAATGAAATGTTTCCATAATAGACCTTGCTAACACATGCCAAAGGCCAAATAAAAGCGTGAATGATTTCATACAAGGTGGAGAAGCCTAAGCTTGCAATGCCCAGAATGCTAAGCGAACAATTGATAGTTCAAATGTGTGCTAACAACTCAGATCCTCAAATTGCTACATACATTGGCTCTGCTGAGCCTCAAAACTTTGATGCCCTTGTGTCTAAGGCAAGTAATGCGGAAAGACAACTTGCCCATCAGAAAAGTATACAAACTAAGATGGAAGAAATCGAAAGGCCAACCAAGAAGGGGTAGTCGATGGCCACCTTTGTTAGAAGAACGCCAAAGCCAACCAATGGCAGAAATTTCAACAAAAATGACAAAGGCAATCAGAAAGAGGAAAGTCGATGACTCACCCTCTAAGAAAGGAAATAAAAGAAGTATCCCTTTGATGATGATGATATTCAAAGGATATTTGATGAGTTGATGGCTGTAAAAGTCATCTCGCTTCGAGAGCCAAAATGACCTGCCGAAATCAACAAGACAAATGATCCTAAGTATTGCTTATACCAGAGGATCATTAGCCACCCCATAAAGATTGTTATGTGTTCAATGACATGATTGAAGACATAATCAAAAGGGGAGAAATTGAGATAGAAGGAGCCCTGACCAAAGGGCCTACTGCATCGTCAAATGCAGCCTCGACAGTTGAGCAAAAGGATAACTCCCATAAATCATCCTCAGAAATTAATGAAGGGATCCTAACAGTGTCATTACTACCTCATGCGGTTCCCATCAAGTTCATTGCTAATGATGATATAGCAATAGTATCAGCATATCCAGATATGCCTCCCCCTTCACCCGGAGCGCCAATCTTATATGATTTCTACCTAGACCTAAGTTTAGAGGCATGGGCAACATCAAAAGACGATGATGATGGCTGTGGGTGGCAAACCTACTTCAGCAGAAGATCATTTCGGCAGAGAGTGGCCCGAGCTTCTCAGTCCCCAGGAGTCAAAATGAGAGGATAGAAATCTCCATAAAAGAAAAACAAGAAAAACAAGAAGATGAAATCGAGGGCCAAAAAGAAGCCAGAGATAACTTCCGAAGAGGAGTATGTGCCGTCGGTTAAGACCCCTTTCACTTTAGGTGATTACATCCCTAAAAGTTTCTTTGGTAATGACTCCGGGGATGATGATCCTCTAGAAGGGGAATTAGCCCAATGCTGTATGGTTTCACGGGCTGATGATTATGAAGACATAAATGTTAAGCCCATAAATACCACTCCAGAAGTGGACCAAGTAATGCTTCCATCTGATCGTCAACTCCAGCTACCAGAATCAGTGGGAAAAGAGAAGAAGAACGAGATGACACCAAATATACCATCAATATCAATAAATGATAATGAAAAGGGTGAAGATGAAGTAATTTTCTCAAGCTCAAATAGCAAGGGCACTGCTGAGAATAGACAATCAACTAAGAAGTCTAAGAAGGATCTTCCTACCCAGGTCCTTTTTCAAGTTTCTCAAGGTTCTCAAAAGGAAAAAGGTCCATTATGATGTCATCTCTCATCTTAAGCGAATCTCAGCATGCCTAAGTTTCTACAATCCTGTGCAAATGTCCAAGGAAATAAGAAGAACACTTATTTAGGCATTAATGGACCCTAACAACTATAAAGATCAACCCGACCCTATTAAGGTGGATGAGGTGGATGAGGTGGTGTCCTCCCTTTAAACTGGTGTGCTGCATGCATAGCTTGCATAACATTCTTTGATGAGGACCACTAGTTGGTGTCTGCGAATCACAATAGGCCTTTGTATGTTACTGGTATGATCGGAGATAAAAAGAATAAATTGGATCCTACTTAACTGTTGTTCTGCAGTCGACCTTCTTCCACTAAGGGTATTGAGGGCAATAAGGATAACACCAAATTAGTTGTCCCCAACATTGCTTACAATACAAAGATTTAATCTAGTGTGGCAGAAAGCCTTAGACACTATTACTTTGAAGGTTGAGATAGATGACCTCTACACAGATGCTTTCTTTCATGTAATAGATGCTGATACTTCTTATAATGCCCTACTCGGGTGGCCATGGCTCTATACTAGTAAAGCTATTGCCTCCACTCTTCACCAGTGTTTTAAATACACAAAGAAACATGGCAATGAGAAAATAATTCGTGGGGAAGCAAATCCTTTTCATATGGAGGACGTTAATTACGCTGACGCTAAGTTTTACAAATCAGCTGATTCTAGAACCTCCCAAGTTCTTTTAGGCCAACAAAAGGGTAACCAAGAAAAAAAAAATCCCAAGGCTCTTACTTTGCCTCAAAAGGTCATTTGGGTTGTTAACAACTACGCTAGTAAAGCGAAGGAATATCAATCCACATGATCAAATGTGTTATTCAGATACACACCAAAGGAGAAAAGAAGGCCTAGTCAAAAGGCCTTGATACCATTAAAGGAAATTATGAACTCTCTTGTTATAAGTTACATTTTTCCCCTTTGACGAATTAACCAGTCAATACCTAAAGAAAACTTAGGCATAAGAACATCACTCAACAACAAGAGAGTA
The DNA here is from genome assembly GCA_002740465.1 of Stenocereus thurberi. Lineage (NCBI taxonomy): Eukaryota > Viridiplantae > Streptophyta > Magnoliopsida > Caryophyllales > Cactaceae > Stenocereus > Stenocereus thurberi. The sequence goes on along the minus strand of NCQT01007902.1, from coordinate 7,383 downwards.
GTTTTAAAAGGAAACTCATCAAACTCTCCGACCGATGCATCTTCTTCAAGCTATCTGCCTCCAAGAAGATCATCATGATCTCAAAGGAGGAAGAAGGATAAAAATTAGGTGGCCTTGCCAAAGCCAACAAACAAATAAACATCTCTCACGAAGGTGGAGTCCTAAACGCATCATTTCAAGGGAATGCATCTGAAGCACTCTAGGTATCACATGATGGAAAAGTTCTTAAGGCTCATATCTTGAATGATATGGTTTTCACACCCCAAGAACAAGAGATGTTCTCCCGAAATGGGCGATTTCAACCTTTAATCTCGATTTTTCAAAGACTCGGCAAAGTCAATGGGTCCTAGCAAAAGAATATCGGAGTTAGAAAGTAGAAGAAGTGGAAGCTGAAGAAGAAAAAGCAATGGCCTAGGAGCCTTGTTTGGGTTCGTAAACAAAATTATGTTAGCATAGTTGAGCAAGTAGAATAAGTTAATGTCGCGTCCATTGCAAATGAGAAAGACACTTAAAATTTTGCATGTCTTTGTCAAGGAGCTCCTAAACATCATTAAATTGACATGACAAACCATGACATGTGTGGAGAAGTTCAAGCTCAAGTTGATTCACTTAAAAGCTTAAAAGTGACTCAGCTGCTATAGAACAAGGATCCTCCTAGGATTTTATCGAGGCTATTCAACCAGCACCACCATAAATGGAAGATGGTGGTCAACCAACAATCTCTGAGCTTCTAGAGATAAAATTGGGGACAATTAATGACCCCAAATCAATTTTGGTGAGTGCCATGTTGAATAATGAAGAAGTGGTATAGTATGAACAACTCCTCTAGGAGTACAATGATGTATTCGCTTGGGGATATCAAGACATGTCCGGCTTAGATCCGCATGTTGCTATCCATAAGTTAGTTGTTTCTGAATGAATAAAACCGACAAAGCAGCCTCAACAGTGCTTCCGTCCCGAATTGACAATCCAAATAAATGCTAAGGTGGACAAGCTCATAAAGGCTAACTTCATTCATGAAGTTCGATACCCAACTTGGTTGGCCAGCATTGTACCTCTTTGGAAAAAGAATGGTCAACTTCGGATATATATAGATTTTAAGGACTTAAATGATGCATGTCCCAAGGATAATTTTCCACTACCAATCACCGAGCTCCTCCTGGATGCCACCCCGGTGTTTTGGAGCTCTGTCCTTCACGGATGGTTTCTCAGGGTACAACCAAATCAAAATGCACCCTGAAGATGAAAACCTAATCGCCTCTAGAACACCATAGGGCATATACTGCTATACGGTAATGCCATCTGGCTTGAAAAATGCCGAGGCCACCTACCAGAGGGCCATGACAATCATTTTTCATGATTTCCTCCACAACCTAATTGAATGCTATGTTAATAATTTGGTTGTGAAAACAAAAGATAGAGAAAATCATCCTTATAACTTAGGAAAGGTCTTCGAGAAGTTACGTGTACACCAAGTTAAGATGAACCCTTTAAAATGTGCATGTACGGTTACTTCGGGGAGGTTCCTTAGTTTTGTTGTTCAAAAAGAAGAAATTTAAATTTACCCCGACGAAGTCAAAGCCATAATCCAAATGCCCTGTCCGAGAAACTTAAGAGAATTGCAGGGTTTACAAGGAAGGCTGGCTTATATAAGGCGGTTTATCTCAAATTTGTTAGGAAGGTGTCTACCTTTCACAAGGCTCCTGAAAAAAAGACACACCCTTCATTGGGATCAAGCTTGTCCAAATGCTTTTGAAAGAATCAAGCAATATTTCGCACGACCACCTATCCTAATGGCTCCAGTATATACAGCAGCCCTTGAACGATCATTAAGGACTATGTTAGCCCAAAATAATGATAAAGGGAAGGAAAATGTTTTGTATTACATTAGCCGGACAATGTTGGGTGGAGAAACAAATTACTCCTCAATGGGGAAAATTTGCCTTGCCTTGTTTTTGCCATCCAAAAGTTATGACACTATCCCTTGTCCCATTATATCATTTTAATTTCGAAGGAAGATCCATTAAGGTATACACTATCTATGCATATGCTATCAGGAAGATTAGCTAAATGGGCTATGCTTTTAGCCCTTTTTTTTATCAAGTTCATGCCTCAAAAGGCAGTAAAATGACAAGCTATAGCCAATTTCCTAGCCACACATCCTTGTCCAGTAATGAGGAACTACTCGATGATCTGCCAAATAAGTGAGTTATGCTTATTGAAATTAAGACATAGAAGTTATATCCTGATGGGGCAGCAAGGAGTCGAGGAGGCAGAGTAGGAATTGTATTTGTCACACTATCAGGAGGACTTATCCCTTTCTCATTCTCTCTCCTCGAGATCTATTCAAATAATGTGACTGAATTTGAGGTACTCATCATTGGCGTCAAATTGGCCCTTGAAATGCTTGTTAACCAGCTTAAGGTATTTTTTGGTGATTCCTAGTTAATCATCCGACAAATAAATGGTCAGTACGACATAAGAAATGCCAAATTAGCGCCTCTCTACAAAAGGACAAGAAGCCTTATGAACCAATTCCTTCAAGTAGAGGTCAATCAGGTACCGAGGTCTGAAAATGATAGAGCAAATGCCTTAGCAAAGTTGGTTGCTTCACTGACACACCCTGATGAAAGGGAAATTCAAATAATAATTGAGGAACATCACTTGTTGGCCTCAACTTTAGACCATTTTGATGAAACTGAGCAAATAAATCTAGTCTCAGTTTTAGAGGTCGAAGAAGAAGAAAATTAGAGACAACTTTTTATTGAGTACATACAATATGGCATCTTACCCACTGATCCAAAGAAAAGGGCAAATGTAAAACGACGAGCATTAAGGTTTACATTTAAAAATTATACGTTATATCGAAAGACATTTGATGGAGTTTTACTTAGATGCCTGTCAAGGGAGGAGGCTGCTTATATCCTAAATAAATTTCATGCCAGGGTATGTGGTGCTCATCAAGCAGGTCCAAAACTTGTTGATCAAATGAAAAGGTTGGGCTATTACTGGCCAACCATAGTTCAAGATGTGATAAAGTTTGCCAACATATGTGAAGTTTGTCAAATACTTGGTAATTTTATTCATCAATAACCACAATTTCTCCACCTAAGTATACTATCTTGGCCCTTCCATACATGGGGGCTAGATATCATAGGACCTTTCAAGTCATCCTCCTCTCGTGGCCATGTGTTTATTATGGAAGCTATATACTACTTTTCAAAGTGATTTGAAGCCATTCCATTGAGAGAAGTGGGTGTAAAACATGTCACAGATTTCATTAGGACCCATATCATTTACAAATATGCAATCGTATACAAGATCATTTCAGAGAATGCCATCTACTTTAAAAATCAAATGATAATAAGGCTTGCAGAGAAATGCAAGTTTAGACATAACTTTTCCTCGAGCTATAATCCATCATTGAATGGTCAAGATGAAGCATTTAATAAAGTGCTTTGTAAGATCTTAAAGAAAATGGTCTCAAGATCAAGGAGGGATTGGCAATTTGGCATGAATGATTACCAGACGCTTTATGGGCTTATCGAACCATAGTTTCAACAACAACCAGTTGCATGCCTTACAACCTGGCTTTCAGTGCAAAAGTCGTGCTACCTCTTAAGGTGCAATTGCCTTCCTTAAGAACGGCTGCACAGGTCACTGATCCAGATGAGAATATTCAAGTAAGACTGGCTGAACTCGAGGCATTAGATGAGCATCGGCTAATGGCTAAGCAATGGCTTGAAATTTACCAACCCCAAATGGCCGGTGCATTTAACAAACAGGACAAATTCCACTCATTGATGTTGATAAATTAGTTTGACAATAAGAACGTCAATTGTCATCAATCGAAAGACACAAGAAAAATTTGAATCCAAATGGAAGGGTCCCTATGTAGTTATCAAGGTCTTTCCCAAGGAGGCATATGAGATCTCAAATCATGATGGTCAATTGTATATACTTGTGTCAATGGTAAATTTGTAAAGAAATTCTTTACATGAAGTTTCTGGATAGCTAAGTTATATTGAACTATGGGAGGCTTGATCTCTCAAAAAGGGGTACGTAAGCAATCTAACTTCATGTTGGACCCAACCACAACAAATAACTAAAATCCATTTTCCTGTTTAAAAAAAAAATCCTTACAAAAAAAAAAGTCACGGCAAATGAAAAAAGTGAGAAAGAGAAACGAAAGGGATATATTCCCTATTTTTAGGAAGGGTGGAGAAGGGGATGTAAAAAAATGTGTTTTTCATACATGCAAGGCTGGTCAAAAATAAATAAAATTATGTGCCAACAGATGCATGGTTTTAATCGTAACTATCAAATCCTCTAAAGCTAATTTGAAATTTGGATGCCTGAATTAATTAACATTGAGTTTTATGTCAATCACTCGCAATTTATCCAAGTTACATCCACGCCTACGAAAGAAGCTTTCTACAAGTCTTCTTCACGACTTTTTGGAAAGCAAAAGGATAACATAAGTTTCACCTAGGTAAGGGTCCTCTGACAGAGCGAGATCCAGGACACCCTCCTAAAATCCAACATATGATGTAGGGTGAGACATGGACCCTTCATAAAATGTTACATGCTAAGCTCTCTGATAATGTAGCAACTCTTAAAGGAAGTCAGATCCCAACAGCCATTAAATTGGTACTGCAAATGATTAGGTAAAATAAAAGGGAGGTGAAAAAAAAAAGAAAAGAGTTATCTAACATGTAGTGTACATGGTACGTGTTCAAGAAAATCCATCCACACAATGTTTGAGAGGCAACCGTTGAACGTCAACTTCTAACGAATTTAAATTTGTCAAAATTAGTACTTATAAATCTGACATTAATTAATTACAAGAGAGCCAGTCAATTTTGTATGAATGAATTGAAGTAAGGTCTCTAAAATTTAGACCCCTTTCATATATTAAAAAAATTAGCATCACTCCATTCACTTTTCCAACATTTAAAAAAGAAGGGGCGGGGGGTGTAGGAGGGCAAGTCTT
>NCQT01007825.1:3656-14465 GCA_002740465.1 Stenocereus thurberi | reverse complement strand
TTTGATAATTTTAATATTTATTTTCTGACTATTATTTGCTGTTATTAATTTTTAATTACAATTTTAGTTACTATTCTGATTTTATTTTTCTAGATTATTTAGGAAAGCTTTTTACTGTTTTCTTTCCATAATATAATCCAAAATATTTAGGAGCATGATTGGGTGTTTTTCCAGATTTTTATTTGTTAGATTTTAATTATTTTAGAATTATTAAGATTAGATTCAATAAATTGGCTTAGTAAAATCATTTAGGATTAAGCTAGCCTTTTTAAAACAATCTTTCCTTGTGGATCGATCCCTACTTCCCTATGCTATAAAAAGTATTTAATAATTGAAGTAGTGGTTAAATTTGTATCTCTCGACAAGCTTAACAATTCATCCATTCCACAAGGTTGAGTGTTCTTTAAATTGAAGACAACAAGAGACTTTATCTTCCAATTAGGAAGACAAGCAATTTGATTGGCTCCATCAGTAGGCAAGATGGAGCCAGAGTTGAGTTTTGTGTGACTGCAAAGTTGGACCCACAACTGCTTTAGGGTGTTGGAGGCAACAACTTTGGTCATGCCCCTAATCAGCACTCCAGTGCTTTGATTGCCAAATGGAACGCTAGCCTTTACGGATTCTTTTGATGGAGCAAAACTCTCCATCGAAAGTTAATAGATATCATTATTAGGAGCCATTTGTTCTTCAAAGGAGTGTGGAGCTTGTTTCCTTGGAGAAAGAGATGAGAAGCAGAGATGTTCCACCAAGCCTGCCAAAAATTATAAATACAAATTTCAAGTGTAAAATAAATAAACAAAAAAATAGAGAAATTTAATTTCTATTGATATTAGAAGATATGAGTGCAATATCTGTGTAGTTATCATAAATTGAATAAATGATATTCCTCTAATTCGATGTCAAATTGGTGCTTGAAAGAGGGCTAATTGGATCGAATCTCATTCAAGTTGACTGATTTGACTTACTTTGAAAAATTTATATGATTTGTTCTTGAGAGATGACCTAATAGGCTTAATCCCAATCAAGAAGAGTATTTGATCTTTGATGGTAGATGGTACAAGCTTAAAGTGCTTGTCTTCCTTAAGAGAATATGCTTGCGCTCATGTGAGTTTTACATAATACCCCCGCGAATCAATGTGTCTTCGACCCCGTGAGTTGGAGGGAGTAGTACTCTATGTATAGGAAAATAATTCCCCCTTTTCTACTAGGGTTTATGACTTATTTGCAGTCTTGGGCCATTGGTTAAGCCTTTGACTTAGCAGTGTATGTAATTGATGACTTGGTAGTTGCTTTAACCATTATGACTTGGAAGTATATTTGGCCTAATTTTTTTAATAAGTAAATTAATGACATAAACTAACCCAAAATAATCAATTTGTATTTATTTTCTAGGACAGTACATATTATCAAATTTTTAGTACCTACAAATTCTCCCCTTGAAAGTTGGCTGCGTCGACAGCTTTGGAGTTGTTGACATGGTCAAATCTCCAAACTTGATGTATGCGAATTTTAAGAGCTTGACAGGTATTCGCCATCTCTAAGAGGAAGTTTTTAGCTGAACTTGACGTGTTATCCAGGTCACACATTGGGACTTGTTTTTGAAACCCGATTTGGTCACATGTAGCCTTGATAATTTTTTCTTCTTGAATCTCAAAATTATTTGGATCAATTGAACTTGATCCAGATGAATTTGACCCAATAACCTAAATGGCTCAGCATCTTCTTGAATGTGATTTTGATGGCTCACCAAAAATGGATTTACACGAGATGGCAGGAGCATTAGGCACTCAATCTTTATTCTTTCCATTTTTCTCAGTTTTTTTTCTACATTTTGGGTTACAACTCCTAGCCAATTAAGTAACTACTAAGTCCTTTAGTTGTGATAAACATCCTCCTTAGTGGGTCAGAATGATGGGATTTCAAGGAGATAGGACTTTTATACGAGTAGGAGACTCGATCATCTTTATGTATAAATATGTCGATATGCTACTCATATTCGCCATCTACTATCACCTTCTATGTATTTGAGTGCTTTTTATTCAATGGAGAATTTAGGGCCTTTGAGTGGAGCACAACAGCAACCCATTTTTCCCTTTTTCTTTTCACGAAGAAATACATCAATAATGAAACTGCATTGATTCTTCGAAGTTTGGACTCAACTTTTTTGAGGTCCAGGCTCAAATCTGAAATCTATGGCCATGGCTGTTTCATAGTTAGACTTGGGTGTCCCTATATGGAAAAAGAATGATCAGAGAGTGAAAGTCTCCTTGAAATATGATTCATCATGGCCAATTTTAGTGAATAATTTTGCCCAATATGAATCAACCTATATTCTTCCCTCTTTGTTTGAATTCTAATGCCACTTCTCTCTTAGGGGGTGAATTGGAGACTTTTATTCAGTAATGGCATCATTCTTGAACTATCTTTGCTAATTTGAGCAATAATAATGCTAGAGTGTTATTATGAATATGAGTTACACCTTATCGTAATTTTACTTTATTTTTGTCAAAATACCTATTTACTTGCTGCTTGAGTGTTTGATTCACTGATTGTATATTACATGCTTCATTGATTCAAATGATTCAGTGAATCGATTGTACTAAATTTATTTAAAAATGTTTTTTTTATTTCCTTTCTCTTTTTTGCAAAAAATCATCCACGTTGAGGAATATTATAAGAAATTGATTCTTGTCAGCTAATCATTACAAGGAATAAATCAATGAATTACTCGAATCATCAAAGGCGTGTCCAAGCTTTGAGAGAAGTCCAATTGCTAAGTATTTCTGAATGAATGGTCCACCATGCGGGTCAGTTCAATCATTTTAACCCTCATATGACTTGCTTGTATGCATCCACTACTGTGGTTTCCGCAAGTGCACGGTTTATCATTATAGTGCTTACGAGTATTGTTCTCAGGGATTGTGTATGAAATTAGATCGCTAATCATGAGCTATCATTCATATGTGGATGAAACAATAGGTAACCCTACATAACATTACTAACTAACGTAATCTATTTTTTTTTCCCTTGTAAAAGTGCAAACTGAAGATCTAAATGATAACAAAAACTATTCGTTACCTTACTCTATCTATACTCAAATCGAACTTGAAGAGAGCAAAATGGGAATCATTAATAAAAACTGCAATCATTGAACACGTAAATAAGATTGAGAAAGTTGGAGGAATTTTATTGTCTGAAGCATTAAACTCATGGCAAGATTAAAGAATAGGAAGAGCATCATCAGTTAGAGCTAAAGTAAGGCAAATCGAAGCCAGAGAGCTACAAATATCGACAATGGTTGAACCACAACTAGGTTAATCCAACTCCAAAACCTAAAATGTCTTTCTTAAATTGACAAGAACCTGAGCGCATAATTTTTTTTGGAAATCTAAACAACCAAATCTAAGGTTCCAAAGTGAAAATGTAAACCAAGAAAAGAATGAAAAATTAAACCGTCTTCTCTGCCATCTTTCGTCTATACTCTCGGTCCCCATTTGAAGACCCCAAAACATAGTTCCTCCACTCTTAATTACCTCGCTTAATTGTTAAATTAATGGCCTAGAAAATTGACGTAGTGATGATGATCATAATGATAGATAATGAAGGAGGAGAGAGAAATAGAAACGAAAGTGAAGATAGCAAAAATGGAGGACCGTTGTGGAAGCTTGAGGAAGAAGGAGTAGCAATGGCTCTTGGGGCTCTTCTGGGAATTATCAAGGCTGAAGAAAGAGGAAGCGGTGGGGGAAAGACTACAGGTCGGAGATCATATGAAGTTCATATGAGTTTAAGTGAGGAGGAGAAAGATGTAGGCTAGGGCGCAGGGATAAGAGGCCTGGGCCCGAAAAGAAAAGGATAAAGGAAGAAAGGCAGACTGGGTCAATCGATGCAGAAAGAAAGAAAGAAAGAGAAAGACCAGAAAATGTGGGCCACACTTGAGGGAAGCAGACAAGGCTTGAAAAGGAGAGAGAAAAGGTGGAGGAAGGTTGTGAAGGAGAGGAGATAGTGGTCTGGCGCATTTGGGCCACATCTTGGACTCGTGTTGGGCCTGCGTGTGGTTTGCTCTGGCTGGGGTGGGTCTGTCTTTGTCTTTCCTTTTGTTTTGCTTCATTCTTCCTTCTTCATCTCCCAATGGATTCAAGCTTCATTTCGAGCTAATTATTTGGCTTTTCTAAGTTTTTTTTTCCAATTCCTATAAAATAAACAAAATTACATTGAAAATTCTAATATACTAATTTATTTTGAGCAAATAAAAAATAATAATAGGATATAAAATATCATAATTTCTAGTTCAACAAATATTCCCACACCAAAGTTTTGCTCGTCCTTGAGCAAAATAAAACTAAAAATCTCAGAAAAGAAAATAAAATCCTAACTCACTTTCGTAGGAATCACGGTTGTACTTAGCGTGTGCAACAAGCCCTTTAAACACCTAGGTTAACCGTAGTGGACGAGGAAGCTCTCGCGAGGGTTTGCAAAAGATATATCCACAAAATCTATAAAACAAAACAAAAAATAAAAAATAAAAAATCTTTTTGGTTTTATTACAAAAACCTATATGTACAATACCCAGTAAAATATATACACATTCTAAGCAACCACATCACTTAAGGAACATACGCAATAGATCACATATAAGTATAATGTACACATCAAGAAATCCTTGATCCCTATTGGTGACATCTATATACAATCTTTCACCTAACTTAGATATTATATAGAAGCATGACTGGCAGAACCTCACTTTGGAAAAATGTGGAATCACTCACGTTCATGTGTTTAAAATATAACCAGGTTCACTCAATTTTTTTTTTTAATCAGGCAAACTACCATAGACTTGCTAAGATTCTCGATTCTCCACCAGTATGATGCAGAATGAAAAATAATAATCAAAAGGACTTTTCCGGGTTGTAATAGGGCTAAGGGTCAAGGGTTAGGAGAGAGAGAAATGATTTAGAAAATGAGGAGCTAAAAGCCATAGCTAATGAGCAACTAACACTTACACCAGTTATAATAACCACACTCTCTCTCAAAACAAAAGAAGAACATATCCCACTTAATTGAACTATTGGAGATGAGTACATACAATGATACATCCATGCCAGCCACTCTTATTCGTAACTCTTTTTTTGAATTTTTTTTGATATTTTATCAACTTTTTTTTATTTTGTTTCATTGGAACTTTTTTCATTTTTTTTGCATTTTGTTTTCATTCCTTCCTTCTATTTTTTTTTTTCATTAAGAAGATGAATGAATGGCATGTAAAAAACAATACACTCAGTTTCCAAATGGTTTTAATGCTATATCTCCATACCTAACCAAAATCAACCACCAATTACATAAAATACCCAAAAGTTTCCCACCAAATAATGAAGGTTGCTCAAAGAGAATGTGTTTAGGCCAACGGTTAAAATGAAGGGTTCACAATAAAAACAGTCAAGCCTCAAAAAGGCAAGCAAAGGATAAAAACATTCAAATCATAGGTGGCAATTTGGCTAAGTAGCTTGCAAAAACAAATGAATACCTCTACATATTACCATAATGCACATGGTAAATGTGATTTCAAAGAGAATCAAAGAAAGTTCTAGAGATGCAATCATAGCAGAGACACACATGAAAGAAAAATGTGAGATTAAAATGATGATTAGTCTATAAGGTTCAAAATCTCATAGGTTCATCTACCAAAGTCAAGCTTGCTTAGACTTAATGTCGAGGGTTAAGATCATATATAACCATAATACTTTGGGACTAATTTCTATCAATGCACACCACATCTATATACAACCTAATACTCAAGTACAAGAGAACATGGTCAATCAAAAATAGCGCACATACTTTCCAAAACAAAGCAAAAATCTTTTTGGATTTTTTCATTTTTTTTTCATTTTTCCTAAAATTTTTAAAGTTTCCCCACCCTCACACCGAAATGAGATAATATCCTCATTGGAAGTGGAAAAAACATTAAACACAAAGTAAAAACTAAAAAGAAAAACAAATATACAAAAATAAAAACATGACTTAAAACAAGAAGGACATGACTCAAAGCCAAATGTACAAAATATATACACAAAAGAGAAAGAAAAGTAGCCAACTATACAAAAAGAAAAGAAAAGAAAAATGAGAGAAAGAGAAAAGAGAGAAACAAATTAAAAGCAAACCAGGTCGAGTGCTAAGTATACCTGAGCTATCTCAAGTTTTCATCATTGATCAGAGCTTGGCTCGCGAAGTATCAGACACTCCATATCTTCTTAACTCAGAAGCTCCAAAAATTGCTTCAACCATTGACATTCACCTTGAATTTGACACCACTGTCAGGATCTTGAATTCCAACTGCACCATAGGAAAAAATATGCAAAAAAACATAAGAACACGTCTGTCCGGACCTTAATTTCCCTGAGAGTTATATAAGAATACTTTCATTCCTAAGGCAAGCACTTTTCTAAGAATATATTTGTCATGAAATAACTTAGCGCTCTCTTTGTAAGATCGAGCACTCTCATAAGCATCAGCTCTTATCACTTTAAGTTCACTAAGTTGCAGCTCTCTATCCTCGTTGACCTCACTCAAGTTATAATTGAGCATCCTAATGGCCCACCCAACTCTATGCTCTATCTCAACAGGGAGATAACAAGGCTTACCATAAACTATCCTATAAGGTGACATATCTAAGGTAGTTTTGAAAGTCGTCCTATATGCCCAAAGAGCATCTACAAGATTATCGACCTAATCTTTCCTATTCCTACTCACTGTCTTTTCTAAAATACGCTTAATTTACCGATTGGACACTTCAATCTAACTACTAGTTTACCAGTGATAGGCAGTAGGGAGCCTATAGACTATAGAATACTTCCTTTATAAGAGATCAAAAGATCTGTTATTAAAGTGGGTATCCTGATCACTAATGATAGCACGGGGCATGCCAAATCTAGCAAAGATGTTCTCCCTAAGGAACTTCATAACGACCTTGGCACCATTGGTCCTAGAAGGGATGGTCTTAACCTACTTAGAAACCTAGTTCATAGCTAACAAAATCTACTCATTCCGAAAAGAAGATGGAAATTATCCCGTGAAATCTATACACCATACATCAAAAATTACCACCACAATGATGGGATTAAGTGTCATCGTATCTCTTCTACTTATTCTGCCCAACTATTAGCACATTGGGTAACTCTTACAGTATTGAAAAGCATCCTTAAATAAGATAGGCCAATAGGAACCACATTAAAGAACTTTGGCTGTAGTCTTCCTCTCACTGAAATGCCTCCCAGATGTTTGGTCATGACAAAAAGAAAGGACACTGCTTACCTCATTGTCAGGAATACACCTCCTAAAGGTTTGGTTAAAGTAGTTCTTAAACAAATAAGGATCATCCCAGACAAAGAATTTCATGAGGTGGAGAACCTATTACTATCATTCTTAATCCAACCTTTAGGGATCCTACCAAAAACTAGGTAGTTCACAATATCAGCATACCAAGTATCAGGGTGGATAGCATATAATTGCTCATCGGGAAAAAACCAAGATGGTCAACTATAAAGAATTTCATCGGGAAATACTTTACTCACTCTCTCCATCACACAGAATCTTAGACAAATGGTTAACTACAAGGTTCTCAGAACTTTTCTTATCCCTAGTCTTACAGTCAAACTTTTGCAAAAGAAAGATTCATCTTATAAGTCTTGGCTTAGCATCCTTCTTAGAAACAAGTTGCTTAAGAGCAGAGTGATCAGTATAGACAACCACATGAACCCAATCAGGTAAGGTCTAAACTTTTTAAAACTAAAGATCACATCTAAAAATTCTTTCTCAGTAATAGTATAATTTAGTTGGGCATCATTCAGAGCGTGACTAGCATAATAAATAATATAGGGCTTCTTATTAACATGCTGTCATAGAACAATCCCAACAACATAATCAGATATGTCACACATCAACTTAAATGTTTGTCCTCAGATAGGAGGATGAAGAATAGGAGCAGAGGTTAAGGCATTCTTAAGCTTATTACACAAGGCACTCCTTAGAGAAGTAAAATGGCACATCCTTAGCTAACAATTTGGTCAAGGGCTTTGCCATCTTACTAAAGTCCAGAATGAAACGACGATAGAAGCCAGCATATCCAAGGAAAGGCCTCACCTGTTTCACACAAGTGAGAAGGGAAAAATTAACAAACAAATCAGTCTTAACCTTATCTATCTCAATTCCATCTCTAGAAATAATGTGGCCTAAGACTATCCCTTTTTTAACCATGAAGTGACACTTCTCCCAATTCAAAGTCAAGTTTTTCTCCTTATACCTTTCCAACACTTTTCTTATATTAGACAGACACTCATCAAAGGAAGACCCCAAACATAGAAAAGCCATCCATGAAAATTTCCATGCATTGCTCAACATGATCAGAGAAAATGAAAATCATGCACCTCTGAAAGGTAACAGGGGCATTACACAGTTCAAACGACATCCTTCTAAAGACATACGACCCAAATCGACAAGTGAAAGTAGTCTTCTCTTGATCCTTAGGAGCAATAGAGATCTGGGTAGAGCTACAATATAATTTTAAATCAATAGAAGGAATGTCTAGCCAACCTCTGTAACATTTAGTCCAAGAATGGAAGGAAAAAATGGTCATTCCTAGTGGTGGCATTCAATTGTCTATATTCTATACAAGCACGCCACCTAGATTGAACTCGAGTAAGGACTAATGCATTCTTATCTTTTCTAATCACGGCAATACCGGTCTTCTTAGGAGCAACTTGGATAGGTCTAACCTACCCACTATCGAAAATGTGATAAATAATCCCATGGTCTAACCACTTCAGTACTTCCTTCCTAACGACTTCTTACAGAGTTGGATTCAAATGCCTTTAGTGGTCTCGATAGGCCTTAGCATTATCCTCCAAATTAATTTTATGCTATACAATAGATGGACCAATACCCTTAACATCCCCTAAAGTCCAACCTATAGCTTCCTTGTTCTCTCTAAGCAAAGCAATCAATTTGTCATATTGGCCCCGGTCTAGGTCAGAAGCAACAATCATAAGTTTATCGGGTCTTTAGAATGCATACTTAAGAGAGTCAGGAAGAGGCTTCAATTCAAGAGTGGGAGGGTAAACGAACTTATGAGCAAATTTAGAAACAGAAGCAAGCAAACAGTCAGCAGCAGAGCACAGATCATCAAACTCAAACACATTATATTCAAGCTCATCATCCACAAGAAATGACTCGTACTCAGCCGCAAACATATCATCAAAAATATCATTGAATACAGAATCTTCTACCCAATTAAGAATAGAACACTTCATATCATCAAAACCAAAAGGCCATCTTTACATATTAAAGATGTTCAATTCTAAGGTCATGTTGCCCATAGGCAGATTCATCATAGCATTCCTGCAATTAATGAGGGCATTAGCAGTGGCCAAGAAAGGATGTCCTAAAATCACACGGAGTTAACTAGCAATATTGCACACTTTCTCAGTTTTAATCACAATAAAGTCCACAGGATAAATGAATTCACTCATTCTAATAAGCAAATCATCAAATGTACTTCTAGACAATTTGATCGACCTAACAACTAATTGAATGACCATTTTGGTAGGTTTCACCTCACCTAACCCTAGCCTTTTATACTCAGTGAAAGGTATCAATTTAACATCGGCCCCTAAATCACGCAAAGCTCTGTGAATAACCTGGTCCTCTATAACTATAGAAACAGTAGGCCAACCACGGTTCTTATACTTCATTGGGATCTGATGAGAAAGGATAGAACTAGCACCAGAGCTAACAAAGCCTTCTTAGAAACACTGATATCTCTCTTGGTCGTACATAAATCCTTTAAAAATCTAGCATATAGAGGCATTTGCTGTATAGTATCAACTAAAGGAATATTGATTTTGACTTTAGAGAAGGTCTCTCTTATCTTCTCAATATGAGCTTGATCTTTCTTTTTAAGCCTATGGGAAAAAGGAGGTAAAGGCTTATAGACTTTCTCAGTAGAAAAAGGAGAAGAAGAATCCTTAGGAAATGGATTAGCTAAATTAGAGGAATCTTTCTCCTTAGGATCCTCTGTGTCAGAAGGCATCTCAGAAGGTAGAGGATTACTGTAATCATTAGGGACACCATCAGTGGCATCGCCTGACTTACTGGATGAATTAGTTTCTAGAGAAGAAGAGAAGGAGAAGAATTTTGTAAGAAATGGTGAAGATACATGTAGGCTTTCATTCAGATTTCTCGGCTGATTATCAATGTCTCGACTAGACCGAAGAGATATAACTGCATTCACTTTCCTCACAGGTTCACTAGGGTTAAGACCAGAAGAAAAGGAGGCATCACCCTTAGGATTCACCCTAGGTTATCTTGAAAAAGTACCTGGCTCACTAGAAGATGATGCTAACTGGAAAAACTATTTAGTCATCATTCTCATCATTCTTTCTATATTAGCATTAATCATTCTCTCCACGTTGTTATTAATGCTCCTCTCAATTTTATCAATGTCGGTGCAACCATGAGGGGGTTGAACTTAAGCTACAGGAGGTGGAGGCCTAGGTGTATTACACACACCTAGAAAAGCTAGTCTCTAAAAAGAATTGGTGGGATGGGAGATTGGCTGGGAGTTGTTTCCAGGAAACCATCCAGGCTGGGAGTTAAGAAATGTAACATTTAGGCCACTACTACAAGTAAAGATAGGGTGATTTCTCCACCGTGCATTGTAATAAGAAGAAAGGGGGTCATTCTTAGGTCTTTGAAAAGCCATACGTGCTTGCTCTTATCCAGTTCCTAACTGGAGAGAAAAATAAGGACAAGCACTCAAAG
>NCQT01007723.1:0-15917 GCA_002740465.1 Stenocereus thurberi | reverse complement strand
ATAGACTGTTGGCATATTTAATTTATCCACTTAAAATACTCGAAAATCTCTACAATTATGTCATGCTGTAAGCTCACCAATGAGCAACTACATTATAATAATAATCACCAATCTTATGACAAAAGGCAACGAACCCTAAAATAAGTGGCGTACTTATAAAATTGATGAAGTCCCTGAGAATCCTTGCTAGACGAAAAACAGGGAGAAAAAAAACAAGAAAAAGGGAACAACCGCTCTTCATGCAACTTAATAACACACACAAACACACAAACGAGGGGGGGAGGCAAAAAAAGCAAAAAGGCCTTCACAAATTCAAGTGCAACTCAACAAAAAGGGAACAACCATTCTTCGTGGTGGGTTTAAACAAAGCCTGACAAAATTGGATGCTAGCCCAGCCCAGCTCAGCCCATGACTACCAATTGGACCAGGCCTCTTTCATGATAACATTCAAACCCACTTACCGCGATCAAGCCCCTCATAGAGCCTGTAATAGTGTAGTCCAACAACAAAGGACGAAATAATCTTCCCTTATTTATTTTTTTCCCGCTCTTTTGGGAGATCTCATAATAACAATTTTTCATTAAGACAGGGTAAATTCTTAAGACATTGTTTTTTGGGTGCAAAATTTTAAAGATCTAGAGATAAATTAATATATCTAAATAAATATAAAAGAAAGTGGATAGAGTGATTTATATAGCATCTTGAACATTTGGAATGAATTTTCTGTATAACCGTCATCACTTGCTCTGTTGATAATATCATGATTGGTTTGTACCCCCCCTCGCTTTTCCAAAAATAGGAGAGCACGCAAGTCCTGCCTCTTGCTCTATGATGTTGTTAAGTAATGTCGAGTTATACGTAAACAACATTGCAATGCAAACAAGTTTATAATTGTGTTTTCATTATTTTGTTTGGTTGTCAAAAAGTATTACAGGTAACAACTAACTTGTAATTATGATTATTACAATCGTGTAATTATGATTATATTACATTCAATCACACATGACATAAATGTGATCCTAAACTTCAGATCAAGTGTAACAAAAGCATAAGTCATCATTACTTTTCTTAATTATATTTCGATAATGTTTAAAATTTAAAATTCGATGTTCTGTGCTAATGTCGAATTCTATGGGTTACCTCAAAATGATTACATTTCTAACGAAATTCCAACATTAAAATTTTAGTGGTTTTTGTTGATCACATAGGTTTAATGGCCATAATCACCCCATTAATTTGACAGTTATATGGGATTAATTGTATATTAATCTGCCCATTTAATCCTGATTCAGTTACAGGATTATGTGATTATAAAATGGGTGTGTGTGGGGGTCAGAAACATAGCAAGCTAGAGCAGAACAATTTCCTAGATCAAACTCTCTCTGTCTTAATCTCTCACATAACCTTACCATCCACAAGGGTTCGGGTTTTGGAGCGTGACTCATTGGTGACTCTAATAGCCACTGTTTCGTGGGTAGCAATCAAGCAAGCTTAAGGTCCGGGCGAAGGAGCTTCTGCATTCCAGGTATATCCTAAACTACCAACAGTAGTATCAGAGCTTACCTGTTATGATTCTAGCCCCGAAAATAAAAAATTATGGTAATGAATATATTATATGATTCTGGATAACATGCTTGTTTGCTATGCTATGTTTTATTTGTGAACATGCGATGAATCTTAATCTGTAAACATTAAAAGCCTCGATTAAAAATACTCCAGACTATACATTTCTGTGTGAAATGATTACAACAGAAATCATGCCGTTTCTATTCTATATTCATGATCATCTGATGAAATTCATGTTCTAAGTCTGCTAATTACTTTCAAGATATATGATATGCTAGCCAGAACCGAATTAAACATTGTTCTGAAATGTTTGATGAATTGCATGCTAAGCAAACCGAGTTCATTAACATTGATACATCATGTTGTTTGTATGAAATCAAGGAGCCTGATTTTATGTTGATGTATGCAAACCCAAGACCCCCTCCATGACCCTATTTTTCCAGATCTGACAAACAAACAACAAAATTCTTCCTAAGGCTCTCTGCCTTAACTTGACAATCCCCAGTCCCCAATACACCAAAAAAAAAAAAAGGGAAGGCAAGAATGGACTAACCTTGATCCATCAGAATCGCCGGGAGGGATTGCGCATGCGGGGCACGCGCCGTCGACGAAAACTTTTGTTGGTTTTCTCCCCCCCCCGTCGCCCCTAATCTCCTTAGGTCTGCTCATCTCGACTCAGAACCACGAGAAAAAACACCATAGAAGCCGCGCGTGGGTGGCACGTGCCGCCACAGGGATGGCGCGTTGGGCGAGTGGGCGGCACAAATCGAATGTTCGACGGCCGATCTACTCGCAGGCGTGGTCAGAATAGTGGATTTCGTCGATGGTTGGTGCCCGAATATGATTGGAGCTCTGGAAAGGGGGCGGTCCTTCATCTGGGTGCTAGTTCTAGCGGATTTGCATCCCGGTCAAAGTGGCTGGTGTCGGAGCTTGGGCTGAGGTTTTAGGCAGCCGTGGCTGCAATGGAAAACGGCTAAGTCAGGTTTCGTTTGTCTCGGCTGAGGGCCGAGCTTTGAGAGAGAGAGAGAGAGAGAGAGCCTTTGAGAACCAGAGGAATGTTAGAGGGAGAATAAGAGGCCGAGTGCTTCACTTCAAAGGCCCAAAATAAAAGTTTGGGGGGAGGGGTCTCGGGTATCAGTTAGGGTTTCAGTAACCCATTTTCTATTCTGTTATGTTAATATGTGTTTAAGTTAAATCGAAGTTGGGTTTTATTTATGTTGTTGACTTAAATAAAAACTGAATATATGTTACATTCTTATTTTTTGAGCATGCTATTTAATATGTACATATTTGATGCTTTTTTGTTGAAAATTAATTTCAAATTAGTTTTGATTTTAAATGCATGAAATTGCCATTATACATTAATATGTTTAATGTTCAGATATTTATTATCGTACGCTAATTACATATAGATTCGTTTTATATGATAAATAAATATGTACAAATATGATACATTCCCAAAATAAATTTTCGAATGAGTTTTGATTTCGAATGCATTAATATGTTTAATGTTGAGGTGTTAGTGATAACATGCCCAAAGCGTATAAATTTGTTTTTATATGTTATTATGTTAAATATATTACCATTAAAATTGTATGAGTTAGTTTCATATACATATATATATGAGTCGTAGAAATAATCGTTATGTAAATTAGTTTTACATACAATGCAATAAAATATCTGTGTGATATTTGAATAAACGTTAATTTGTTTAACGGTTTTATAAGGTCCATATGATTAAGCTCTCATGGAAATTTCATAATTAAATTATTTAAATTTCTAATTCATGATTGTATGAGATGATTATGAGTTTGGCGAAATTTTAGATCATATGACATGAATAATGAAATTTTTAATAATTTAATTGCTTAGAGTAATGTGCCTAATGTCCATCTTTTAATACTTGTAGATATGACAGCTAACAATGCAATAATCACTGAACTGTCCACAAGTCAAAAGTTAGATAGGTCTAACTATGACATGTGAAAACGGAAGATTCGGTATCTTCTGGAAGGAAAAGACATGTTGGAACATTTGACGGTAGCCAAGTTTTCACCATCTGACAAGGATAAAGATGGTAAGCCTATTGATACTTCTACTGTGCAGTATCAAGAAAGCTTACAGGCCTACCAAGACTGGGCCAAGAAAGATCGAAGAGCGTGTTTTACTATGTTGTATTTCATGCATGATGATCTGATTGGTGAATTTGAGGTTTATCCCACAGCTGAGGACATGTGAGTACAACTCAAAATCCATTTTGTACAGACATCCGAAAACAAGGCTTCGTGCCTTGCAACTAAAATGGATGCAGTGCAAAATGGATTCCAGTCATACCATAGCCAAACATTTACGAAAATATGTGTGGCATAATTCGCGATTTAAAGGCTGCTGGTAAAGACATTTCTGAGGGGGAGCAAGTCCTGAATGTGATTCGGGCTCTCCCTAATGAACCTCAACATTGGGGACATATTAAGACGATCTTAATTCATTCTGACCATTTGAAAACCTTTGGTCAGATCCAAAGCCACCTCGAAATGGAGGAGGAGCGTCTGAAAATGTTCAGGACTTTAACGTGGTTCTTGTCGCCAAAGGCAATCGGCTTAAAGGCAACAAGAACACTAAAGGTAGGCAGTTCAAGAGAGGTTCTCGCCCCCCCTCAAAAAGGTAGGCCGAAGGTTGGAGTGGCTAAGAAACAAAATACCAAAGGCAATGGAGAGACAAAGATAGCACGTGTGAAGTTCTATAACTGTGGCAAGAAAGGTCACTATGCTCGGGATTGTCCTGAGCTGAAGAAGGTACCTTTCTTCACTTACTCTCCTGAATTATATGTATGTTCCCATGCATTAGTTGCTAAATCCTTTCCTAATTGAATTGTAGATACGGGAGCAAGCAAACATATAATTCGGGACAGAGCTGGCTTTGTGGACTTTCACCGCTATCTGGTGGGTTCACAATTTGTCGTATTGAAAAATGGCAGTGAAAAAGATGTTCTAGGTGTTGGAACGTACCGGCTCATATTGAAAGGAGGAAATAAGTTGCTCCTGTTTGATACTCTCTACGCAGCTGGGGTGTGGACTTGTCTTTTGTCTTTAATTTCTTTAATGAAATCTGGTTTTGATTTTAGTTCTTGTTGAGATGGTTTGAACATTTTGTATGGTGGCAATGTGTTTGGCCATGCTACATTAAGGAATAATTTTCTTGTACTCAATTTAGATGAATCTTATAATAAGTCTCATTCAGCCTTTGTCTCATATTTTGATTTCGATTTAGAATCAATTAAGTGGCATGCTAGGCTTGGTCATACTGGCCAGAATAGGATGAGTCGGCTAGCTAAAGAAGGTCTTTTAGATCGACTCACTAAGGTTAAGTTACCTAGGTATGAGTCATGTCTAACTGGCAAGGCGACCGCGAAGCCTTTTGGTAAGGCTTCAAGGGCCTCAAGCCCTCTTGAGCTTATCCACTCTGATATTTGTGGACCCATGAATGTGAAAGCACGTCATGGGCTTTCTATTTCCTCACTTTTGTAGATGATTATTCAAGATATGGGTATGTGTACCTATTATCACATCGCTATGAAGCACTTGATGTGTTCAAACGCTTGGTAGCCGAGGTTGAGACCCAGTTAGATCGGAGAGTTAAGACTCTTCGAACTGATCGTGGTCGTGAATACCTCTCTCATATGTTCAAAGAATTTTGTGAGGAAAAACGTATGCGCAGATAACTCACAATTTCTGGCACTCCACAACAAAATGGTGTGGTAGCGCATAGAAATCGAACATTGCTTGACATGGTTAGGTCAATGATGGCACACGCCAATCTCCCAATTAGTTTTTTGGGGATGCGTTGCTCACGGTAGCTTACATCCTCAACCGTGTGCTAAATAAGAGCACATCCGCTACTCCATATGAGTTATGGTATGGCAGAAAGCCCTCATTGGAACATCTACGCCCATGGGATTCGGCTGGTTATGTACACAGCCCGACTCACAAACACAGGAAACTTGGTCTAAGAGCTATCAAAATGGTGTTCATACGCTATTATGAACATTCTAAGGGATACGTTATGTATGGTGAGCACCATAATGGTGGCATGATGGAAGTCGATTCACGTAATGTGGAGTTTCTTGAGGATGGGTTCCCCAGCATTGGTGAAATCAAAAATGAGCTGGCATTGTTTGAGTTACCGCTAGATGACCAGCTATCTCTCGGTGAGGGAGAGGATTTAAACAATCACTGTATCACCAAAGATGGTATAAGAGATGAATAGTTGTTGGTTAACCGAGAAAATCAACTTAATAATGAGGTTCGTCCTCACAATCCCACTGAAAATGAGGTTCGTCCTCGCTCACCTATTCATGAACCTGCGGTTATTCCGCTTGTTCAGGATGATAGGAGTGATTCTCTATCCATTGAGGATTCCATACCTCTTAGAGATAGGCGGAGGAGTTCCTCAGTGGGACAAACCTGCACTGGTCCTCAACTCCGGATGAGTGAAATCCCTCGATGATATTTTCAAATCGAAGAGGAAATATTCTTGTGCACTCCTTTAGAGATAGAGGAGCCTACCTCTTTCCAAAAGGCGATTGATTTACTAAACTACAAAGAGTGGATGACAGCTATGAGGGATGAAATGGACTCTATGGCGAGAAACAAGGTTTGAGAACTTATTGATCTTCCTCATCGGCGTAAATCGATTGGAAACAAGTGAATTTTTAAGATAAAATATCGGGCGGATAGAACGATCGATGAGTTTAAGGCCCATTTAGTGGCGAAGGGGTTTACCCAAATTGAGGGGTAGACCACGAAGAGACTTTATCTTCTGTGGTGAGAATTGCCTCTATTCATCTACTTCTAGCCCTAGTTGCCCATTTGAATTTAGAGTTGTTCCAGATGGACGTAAAGACTGCATTCCTTAATGGAAATCTTGAGGAAGAGATCTACATGGATCAACCTATTGGTTTTGTATCAAAAGGTCAAGAGGACAAAGTCTGTCGTCTTAAAAGATCCATTTATGGTCTCAGATTCCATGAAACCATTATTTCCTTTGGCTTGAGCATGGTTTCTGAAGATCACTGTGTGTATGTCAAGAATACTACAAAGGGAATTATATTTCTTACTTTGTATGTTGACGACACACTGTTGGCTGGAAACAACATGGAAAATGATCCAGACCACTAAGCAGTAGTTATCCTCCGTCTTTGAGATGAAGAACATGGGTGGGGCTAGGTATGTCCTAGGCGTTGAAATAACTCGGAACCGTTCTAAGAAACTTCTTGGTTTGAGTCAAGAAGCGTACATTAATAAAATCTTGGAACGCTTTGGAATGCATTATTCTAAACCCGTGGGTACTCCAGTTGAAAAAGGTCTAACTTTAAGTCTCGATCAGTGCCATAAGACAGATAAAGAAAAGGAGAGAATGAGTAACGTTCCTTATGCAAGTGCAGTGAGCAACTTAATGTATGCCATGTTGTGTACATGGCAAGACATTTGCTTTGCGGTTGGTTTGGTAAGTTATTACTAAAGTAACCCAGGGCCTATTCACTGGCAAGCCGTCAAGAGAATCTTTCGGTACTTACGTGGTATAAGTGATCTTGTGCTTTGCTACCAAGGAGGGGATCTTAAGCTGAGAGGATATACAGATGCTGATTGGGGTGGTGATCTGGATGAGTCCAGGTCTACCTCCAGATATGTGTTCACCCTAGGCGGGGGAGCCATATCTTGGTACAGTAAGAAACAAGATTGCATATCGCTTTCTACTATGGAAGTAGAGTATGTTGCTTATTGCCTTGCCGCTCAAGAGGCAATATGGCTGAGGAATTTTCTCCAGGATGTCAATCTTACTCCTGGAGTTTATGATCTTGTAGAATTGTTATGTGACAATACTGCTACTATCCAGTTTACTAAAGGTCGCAAGTTCCATAGAAAGACAAAGCATGTCAAGACGCGTCATCATTTTGTCCAAAATGCCATAAGAAGGGAGTTGCTATTAAGTATATATCTATAAGTAGGATGATAGCTAATCTATTAACTAAGCATATTCCTAGAGACGCTTTTAAAGCTCATGTGATGAGCTTAGGTCTGCATAGAATTTAGTTTTTGGATGTATCTAAGTGTATAATGAATATGTATACTCTTGCATTGAATATTTATGAAATAAAGAATGATGTTTCTTTTCAGATATTCATGACTATGTGAGGACATTTTAAGGCACATTGTAATGTCACCAGGCTTCAGATTGACCTTATAACATAGGCAATCGCGCCGACGCTTGAGTAGCAGGTAGGATGAGACCGAATCATATTGGCACTAGGTGTGCAATATTGATTACTCATACCAGGTGTGTATGAATGAAAGGATATAGTCGCCTTAGTAAGACTACGATGAGACTCGGAGGAGTCGAATGTGAAATAAGTTTTCATATCGAAGCCTTATATTCGAATCTTGAGTATTGTGATTAGCACTGTGTATGTTAATCTAGTAACTCAGGTTTTTTTTTTTTTTGTTTTTGAGTAAAAGCCGAAATTACGATTCGCATGGCATAGAAAAGTGACATGTACAACTTAGTTGGAGTTATGCCATGACACACCCTCATACTGTGTATGCTAGATATCGACCTATTTGATGGGTGACAAGTGAAATCCCTAACCTTGTCACCATGTGACCCTCATTGGCAACACTCTTGGATTTAGAGTTATAATATGAAATTTGAGTATGATGTTGCTACCTTAATGTGTTATCCAAGGGCCAAGATGTACACGGTCCAACAGGGCACATTAGGAAAGCAGTTATGCTTAAATGGATTATTTTAATTGTTTAAGGAAGAATAATTTCTTATCACCATATCAAGCCCGGGCGATTATATTCAGCATATAATCAATTGATATATCAGACATAGAGGGACAGTGTTTGCCATTGATGATGTTTTTGAATGATTCGAGGTATTGGTTTTCTTGGAAGTGTTATGTCAGTTAGATGGTGATTTGATGTAATACTGAAGTGTTCGGTTTTGGTCACACGCTTCATTCCCAGTATGAAACGTGAGGGAATATGTTGGTAGAGAGACATGAGATCTGAGGTCTGTGTGACCGAGGGGGAGCTGTTGACCGGTAACGATCACACAGGTTTAATGGCCATAATCACCCTATTAATTTGACAGTTACGTGGGATTAATTGTATATTAATCTACCCATCTAATCCTGATTCAGTTACAGGATTATGTGACTATAAAATGGGTGTGTGTGTGGGTCAGAAATACAACAAGCTAGACCAGAACAATTCCCTAGATCAAACTCTCTCTGTCTTAATCCCTCACGTAACCTTACCATCCACGAGGATTCGGGTTTTGGAGCGTGACTCATTGGTGACTCTAGTAGCCACCGTTTCGTGGATAGCAATCAAGCATGCTTAAGGTCCGGGCTAAGGAGCTTCTGCGTTCCAGGTATATCCTAAATTACCAACAGTTTTTAAAACATTGTTTAAAGTTTTGAAATCTTCTTAAGCTCTAAACAAAGACCGAGTAATGCTTAATTCATATTGATATGTTTGAAATTTGTAGACAAAAGAACTGAACAATTTTTATTAATGTTTTTGTAAAACTTACTAAAATAGACCATTAATCATTTAAATCTAGAATTAAATCAGTAAAATAAATCACCTAGGCATAAGTGATAAACATTTGATGATGAATTTTATCTACTAGACTCGATTATTAGATGATCATTACATCATTACATAATTAAAATCAACCTTCACATCTTTCTAAGACAATTATTATTTTTTTTAATTAAAGATGATGATATTTTATATCAATAGGTAAGGTGATTTCCGCTTAATGGGAGTTATAACAATCACCATAACTACCTTAATATTAATTGTACATGTGGCATGATTATATTTTCACCATTGATTTATTTAAACATATTTGAAAATATAATTGCATTTTTTAAAATCCATAAAATATCAATGAATTGATTTAAAAATATTTTTCTTATGAGTTGTTTGGTTTTCAAATTTATTCAATGAGAATTCAGAATTAAAAAAACAAACAAAATTCACTTGGAAAAAGAAGAGTTCAAGCCACCATAGATTCCGGTCATAAATTCCGCCCACCTTGACCAATCTCCGGCGATCATCACTTTCCACGCATTCCTGTATCCCGAATTCCATGAACCATGACAATTCCTTAATGCACCCCCCACCACCACCATGGATTCCTGCCAACATGTACTCGCCCTTTCAGTTTTGAAGCCTCCTTGCTTTAGCTTAAGCCAGCCAACCCCTTTAATTTTTTAGTACTTGTTTTCCGGCCGGCCTCCTCCCCTAATGGTTATCGGTTATGCCTAGAAATCACTATAGTGCTTGAGCTTGGCGGTCGCTGAATGGGGAAGCCGCGGAGCTTAGGGGTTTTGTTTCCATTCCTGCATATTATATTAAAAAGAATGACATTTGTATTGAAGAAAGATAGTGGAGAGGTGGTTGAAGTAGTTGACGCAAATTCAATTGTCCAAAGTTCAAATCTTAGTATGATGAGTTTTCCATTTTTTTTTTTTAATTTGGATTTCCTAGATACTACCCCCTCCATGTATCCAAATTCTTCACAAATTGTAATGTACAAATATTCCCTCCCCTCACAATTTTTTTTGGTATTCTCTATTCTATGTCCTACGAATTTACCTAGGTCTCCATACAATCATCATAGTGAAATAAAGGCAATGGAGGTAAGATCGACTTATCATCTTCTTTTTGGTTTTTTATTAATGCTCAATGTTTAAGTTATTAAATTTGACACTTTTGTAGCAAGTGTAGTAATTTTTCGAATACCTTTAATGTGTTTGGAGTGCATATGGTTATTATATTTTTCGTTAAAACATTAGTTAAATTTGATATTTCGAACTTTATGAAAACATTGAAAATAAAAGTAACATTAGCCAAGTTTTTTTGGTTACACGTAATGTAATTGATTCTAGTTGTGATTTGACAGGTTGTGTTATCCTTTTTTTTTTGGTTGGCTTGCAGAATTCAAACGAGAAGGTTGTATGTGAGGTGTCTAATAATGCATGTAATTGCGCCGCAAATTTTAAAAAACTACATGAGGAAATTGCACTAATGAAAATCTTGCTGCAATCTATACATGCAATGATTAGTCATCATTTGATGAAAAAAGAGGAAATATTGGAAGAAAAAAATTGTATGAATAATGAAGGTAGGATTCCAATTGTCACTCTTCCTCCTTGCCAAGAGCTTTTAGGCGATACATTTAAAAAATCATCCTCGAAACAACCCTTCCACTCTCCATTCATGAAATTCTCCAGCCAATAATTTGTTTATCTATTTGAGAGAACGAGTAAAGCAAGGACAGATGGTAGCAATGAAAATAATGAAGTAATTCTCATTACGGGAATAGAAATTCCGGCAGCCCTGGAGAATTTATGCTTTAGTAGGTCATACTTTAGCAATGGGCTAGTTATAATGCGGGATTGCCCTATTACTATAAATGACATAAAAATACATTCTCACTCACACAAAGTGCTAAAGAAATTATGCAATGGGCTAGTTATAATGCGGGATTGCCCTATTACTATAAATGACGTAAAAATACATTCTCACTCACGCAAAGTGCTAAAGAAATTATGTAAAAGGAAAAAGGGGCAGAAGTGAGGTTGTCTACTGAGGATGGTACCATACAATCAATAGTGAAGAAGGTTTCCATGGAAAAAGATCATGCAACGATAATGATCTAAAAACCATCTTAGTCTGCTTCTAGATGAAGCAATATTTTAGACGATTCAGAAGAGATTAACTATACTTCAAACAAAGAGACAAACTTGTATTGGGAGAAGGAGGATACCATGGTACGTTGATAATCTTTCACCTAGTTTTACTTAGCTAAGGAAGTTAAAAATTGATTGTTTTCATTTATTATTATATTATTTGGATGATTATGATTATTATTATTATTATTATTAGTAGTAGTAGTAGTAGCAGTAGTAGTAGTAGTAATTAGTTTTTTGATGTTGTTTAGTTATTTATTTATTGTCATTTTTCATTATTATTTTTGCCATTATTATTATTATTAGTGGTGTTTTTGTAATCATTGTTGTTGTTGTTGTTATTGTTGCAACTTATATCCTTGAACGATGACATCTTAGATGATGAAGACATTAGTGCCGCACATGGTTATCCTAATTTGTACAAGCCATTGTTGTCTTGCCTATCTAATGAACAAGCAAGAATATGTGATAATATTTTTAATTGGAAAAAAGAAAGTGAAATTGCTTATAGAAATACCAAATTCGGTGCATTCTTGTACGTGAGGGACCTGATACCTTTTTACCTAGACAACTGGCTAACAGATTGGTTATGTATATATGTATGATATTATTTACTTAATTTTCAGTAATATGCCATTGAAATTATGAAAATATAATACTTTGTTTGGTTCAATAGTGCATCGATGAATTTTTGTTTGACCTACAATTAAAAGTACATAAAGAAGGAACCAATAGAAGATTGTGTTTGCCTAACATGTTTCAGGTAAGAAATCTTTCATTTCAAATTTTTGGTTACTAATTGTTTGGTTTTATAACAACCGAAATGTAATTGAAAAAAAATGAAAGATTATATTTTACAGAGAGCCGTGACATATGTAAATGATACGAACAACAAACTTGCTAATGAACGATATGTTTCAGAAGATACTAGTTATATTGAATAGGTATCTCTCTCCCTCTCTGTGTATATACATGTATATACAAATCGTAATACTAAATAAATAAATTTTTGACAAAAGATACAAATTAATTTGTGTTTGTGGGTTTATATCCCATCGTTGGATGATAAAAGAATACTAGTTGTGCTTAACATGTAAGATAAAAGATGGTATTTTTTGGATTTATTGCATCCGTCAGAAGCTAATATCGGATTTGCTCGCCATGTGGTACTACCCTTGCTTTCGTTCGGCGCTGCGCTATACATATGACCCTCACCGGCATCGGTCGACTGCTCCGCCATGACATTGTCGTCTCCCGGCTGACCGAGCAAGACTCTTTTCCTTGCTGGAAAACGCCGCACCTCACTAGCCCACCCACCAAGAATATGAAAATTTCGTCGGAAAATATGGACCTTGCCAGAAAATATGAAGCTCGTCGGGAAAAATTGACTCATTGAAAGCACCATTGCCAGAAATGTTTGCAAGCTAGGGTAGAAAATTGAACCCAAATACTAGCTAAAAAAATCAGATTTTTTTACCATTTATTACAATTTTATGAATTTAAGAAAAGAGATTTTCCACAAAATTAAAGATTATAAAATTAAAAAGTTAAAATTAAATNATACTACTTGTTCGGTTTATATTGCCGGAGTTATTGTGATTATTATTAAACGAAAATCACTATTCCGGCTTTCATATTTTACGTACAGAATTATCCACTCTGGAAGCGGAAGGAGTAAAATACAGGAACAGTGGAATTGGAGTATGCATTAAAATTCCATTAATCAAAGTGGTACTGGCCAACTGGGTGGTGGCTGCCATAATTCTTGTTTGTCAGAAAGTTCCCCACAACAGCACAGAAAAAAACAAGCACCCAGTCAAAGTCCCTCTCCTCCATTAGCTGTATACTATTCAAAATCAACCCAAGCCCTAATACTTTTCTTCATCTTCAACCTTTATACCAAATTCATGCTTCACTTATGCCCACTTCCTTAACCCATCTGTTTCAATTCTCAGCTTTATGCTGATTTTGAGCAATTCAGTTTCCCGTTAAAGATGAAAGTTTTAGATCTAAAAACCCTTCTTTTCGTTCTCTTTACCCTCCTCTTGTTCACAAGAATTTCAGCAGAAGATGATGTGAAGTGTTTGAAGGGGGTGAAGAGCTCTCTGAGTGACCCACTTAGGAGGCTTAGTTCATGGTCCTTCACAAATACCTCAGTTGGGTTTATATGCCAGTTTCCGGGTGCTTCTTGCTGGAATGACCGGGAAAATCGGCTCATTGCGCTTCAACTTCGAGATTTTCAGCTTGGTGGGCACATCCCAGAAGCTCTTCAATTTTGTTCTAGCCTCCAAACCCTCGATCTTTCTGGTAATTCTCTTTCTGGGAGTATTCCTGCTAAGATTTGTTCATGGCTCCCTTTCTTGGTTAGTCTAGATTTGTCCAATAATCAACTTTCTGGTGAAATTCCCCCTGATCTTGGCAATTGCAAGTACTTGAATAAGTTGAATTTGGATAATAATAAGTTATCTGGGAGCATCCCATTTCAGCTTTCTAATTTGGATAGACTTAGTACTTTCTCTGTTGCTAATAATGATCTAAGTGGGCCAATTCCTAGTGATTTTGCCCGGTTTGATAAGTCCTTTTTTGATGGGAATAAGGGGTTGTGTGGGAGGCCAACGGGGTCTAAGTGCGGTGCGTTGAGTAAGAAGAATTTGGCAATTATAGTTGCTGCTGGGGTTTTTGGTGCTGCAGCTTCATTGTTGTTAGCGTTTGGGGTTTGGTGGTGGTACTTTTCTAGGGCTAGTAGGAGAAGAAAGGAAGGGTATGGGCTTGGGAGGAATGATGATGGTAGCTGGGTTGATAGGTTGAGGGCTCATAAGCTCTCCCAAGTTTCTTTGTTCCAGAAACCCCTTCTGAAGGTTAAGGTGGTTGATTTACTGGGTGCAACTCACAGTTTTAGCCGCGAGAATGTGATGATCTCGACTAGGATGGGAACCACCTTCAAGGCTATGCTGCCCGATGGGTCTGTGTTAGCAATCAAACGACTTAATGCTTGCAAGTTGAGTGAGAAGATATTTAGGACTGAGGTTAATCAGCTAGGGAAACTGAGACATCCCAATTTGGTGCCTTTGTTAGGGTATTGTATTGTGGAGGATGAGAGGCTGTTGGTTTATAAGCATATGTCTAATGGGACTCTATATTCTGTGCTACATGGAAGGGAAATGATTCTGGATTGGCCGACAAGGTTTAGGATTTGCCTAGGTGCTGCTAGAGGTCTTGCTTGGCTCCACCATGGAGTGGAGCCCCCATACTTGCACCAAAATATAAGCTCAAATGTCATTCTTTTGGACGAAGATTTGGATGCTAGGATAATTGATTTTGGGCTAGCACGGCTTTTGTCGCCTTCAGAGTCCAATGAGAGTAGCTATGTTAATGGGGAATTGGGTGAGTTTGGTTATGTAGCGCCAGAGTACTCAAGCACCATGGCGGCATCCCTGAAAGGGGATGTGTATGCATTTGGCATCGTTCTTCTGGAATTGGTGACAGGACAAAAACCATTGGAATTGAATGCTGCAGAGGAAGGGTTCAAGGGGAACTTGGTTGATTGGGTGAATCAGCTGTCAAGCTCAGGTCGATTAATTGAGGCCATTGATAAAGACATTTGTGGAAAAGGCCATGATGATGATATTCTTCGGGTCCTCAATATTGCCTGCAATTGTGTAATTTCCCGACCCAAGGATAGGTACTCCATGTATCAGGTGTATGAGTCACTAAACAACATGGCAGATGACCGCATTTCAGAGCAATATGACGACTTCCCTTTGATTTTTGGAAGGCAAGATAATGATCAATGACGAGCACATTCTGTTGAATTCATGTTCGTTTTCCATTGGCATATCATGATAAGTACCCTAACGTTGCCAATGAGGGTTTGGTTCACCTGTCAGCCATCCTTTCCTGATATGCTGCCAATTTGTTGAGTTCATCTGTGTAAGTTGTAATGGAACCCTCGTTTCAAAGATTACATTGCCCTCACTTTCTTTGGTTGAAAGCTACCCTGGAGATTTATCATTTTCTCCTCTTATTAATTTAGAGATGCATTATAGAAAAGTTCAGTATTATGGGGGCCATGTAATGCCATACTCCATCATGTTTTGTAAATTGCTGATTGGATCAGATTCCTTGTTAAGAGTCCTATGTTGGAGTTGCCTACCTATGCTCCTTTTTCGCGCTTTGAGTTTGCGAGGTCTAGCAAGTTTTTGCCTAGGCGCGGGTTGTACTCAACCTTTAGCTCTAGTGTAGAGCTGTAGAGAGGTTGTTTTTGTCAGAATCTTGGGACATTGAAGGTACTGGCTGTCCACTACTTTACAAAGAAAGAAGTCGACAGTCCATCGGAAGTTTGCTAAAGCTCATTATTGCTCAAAGTTGAAAAAATTACCTAGCAACATTTTTTCAATTGTTGAAGAAGTTGGTATTTCACTTTCCAGCTAATGTTGAAATGAGAAATGTCTACTGTCTAGGAGGTTATGTCTTTTATAACTGCATCATATAAGATGGATTAGTTGTATTCAGCCTCTTTCTCCTGTTTGAGTATATATAGATTTAGACAATGGCGTGGATTCATATCTCATCTGGAGAATGG
>NCQT01007643.1:0-11168 GCA_002740465.1 Stenocereus thurberi | reverse complement strand
ATATTTTTAGAGCACTTAATGCTGACAAGACTAGTCATCCTTGTTGATATTCAGCACGCCTTCATCTCCAATAATGCCTTGTAATCCATCATTGTTCTAATAGTCATTAAAATCTTCATTAAGTTCAAGATGCTCGGGATCCCCTTTTTCAAATGATTCATGTAGATATCTCTTTCCTTTTTTTAAAGGAGTTTTTCAGCTCCAATGTCAAGGAGATAATCAAAGATATCTTCTAAGTTAGCTCCTTCTATGTTCATATATTTGCTAAAGTAACTATGATTAGTGAAAGTAGTATTTTCGTAATGCATTAGTATTTTACCTCCTTTAATCAATTTCCACATTTGATGATAAATGTTGTAAGAAGCAATGACTCATGCTAAAGTAGGATCACTAACTACTTCTAGCAATTCTGCAAACCATTCTTGTCATTGATCATTGGGATCTTCTAGATTAATTAGTAAGATAATGGATTGGTTTGACCTTTCTACTAACATACTCAATCATTGCACAATATACCTCAATATGAAGACTTCTATGGTATGAGAATTTTGTTGGCCCATCAGAAGACGTGAAAATCATATGGATCCTTTTAACATACACTTAAATTTAGTTAGACTTAAAAAGAATGGGTATTCAGATCAGGGATTTCCAAGAGGTAAGCTGTCATCCCATATTCCTAAGCTTTCATGATGGGGTCGTCTAGCGAGATTGAATTTGCTGGGAATCAAACATCACCAACTCCAGATCTATCAGGGAAGAAGATCATAGTACTCCCTGATTGCAAAATGTCATATGAATAATTATGATCGTAGCTAATGTAGGCTGTGCACTAGCCGCTGAACCATTTTTCTTAAACATGAGAACTTATTTGTCCTTGAACATCATAAGGACACCCTAAGTAACTTATTTATAACTCTAAAAGGTTGAATATCTATGCTATTAGATAGACAGAAGATAATAAACCAAAGAATGATATAATTTTTGTCTGAATTTTCAAAATGTCCATAAGGATTCTGCTATAAGGAGAAACCCATTCTAGTAGCAACGACATTTCATTTTGGATTTTCTCATTTTTCGATTGGAGTTCTGGTCTGATGATCACGATTTATGAGTTCATAAGTTAAACTATCTGCTAGAGAATTCTTCAATCCATGTATATGTTCAATGGAGAAAGAAAAATGGTTAAGCCATAACTACCAATGTAAGAGTTGCCCTTGCGCTTGCGTATTTGATAAATTCTTTTTTCACAAAATCAAGTATTCGTCTGCAATTAATTATAAAAAGAAAAGGTTTTGGGGCTAAAAAGATTAAGAACTTTTCAATTCCACTTATGACTAAAAGAATTTCTTTTTCCATCGTAGGATTGTTGCATTCTACTTTATTAAAACTTTCACTACAGTATTTGCAAAGCTTTTCCCATTCTTTGATTTTGAGTACTGCACTCGAGTGTTCATTGCTAGCAATTAAATCATCTTCTTCTGTAGGAAAATTAAGGATAGAATGATTTTTACACATCTTTTTGAAGTTTTGAGCAATCTTTGAATCACTGGGGGTCCATATCCAACTTATTTCTTTCTGATGCTTCTACTATAATGGATTTCTTAATTTAGGTAAATCTTTAATGAAATCTAAAACGTAGGTATAACTTCCAAGAAACCTTTCTAAGTGCTTCATGTCTTCAATCTTCTTAGGAAAATTTTCTATTTTCCTAAAATATGCTTTTGTAAAGTGATTTATCCAACTTTTATTTCTAGTCCTTAAAACTCAATTTCGTGTTTAGTATAAATGTACTTGCTCTTACCAATAATAACACCATGATTAATGCATCTTTGTGTGACCCCTAGAATGTCATGTTTGTGTAGTTTTATAGTCTTAGAAAAGATAAGAATATCATCTATCTAAACCAGACAACAGTGATTAAGATATTCAAAAGATACCATCCATTTTTCTTTGGAATAATTTAAGGTGTATTTTTAAAACCAAATGACATTACTATCCATTCATAATATCCTTGATAGGCACTAAAAGCAATCACAGGAATGCTTTCTTCATCCATTTTTATCTGTCAATATCTGCTTTTGCAATCCATTTTCGAGAACCAAGAGACTTCTTGAATTCTAGTGAAAGGAACTATTTTGTTAGGATTATAATAACCATCAAAGACATTATTATAATTTAGCTTTTTGTAATTGATTACCTTTCTAGCTTTTCCTCTTTTTTCTTACCATGATTTCTTACCATGACAGTGGGATTTTTGTGTCAGGACTCTTACTAGTTCTGATTAATCCTTTGTCTAAAAGTTCCTTGATTTGCATATCATATTCTTGGATATCCTAATGTGTGTGCATCATTTATTTAACTCGAATAAAAGTGTTGGGATTTAACAAAGTGATCTTTGCAAATATCTTGTTTTTGTCCTAAAATTTGAGAGGATTAGTAGAGTGGAGTTCCTTGTATAATTACTCTTATTATTCAATATTATGCTCTTTAATAGGTAACTCAAGGAATGAGATTGTTGAAGCTACTTCTTGTTAAGCAAGAATTACCTTCTTCCCATGCTGGCTGTGAGTAAATTCAATCTTCTGATGGATGTATACTTTGTTTGATTTATTAATAGGAGCCGAATGATCATTTATTGCTCATATGAATTAGTTTATGGTATGTTTGCATGGAGAATACAACTTTTGAAAAGTATTTCTAATAATCATATGATAGGAGAATTGGTCAATAGCTTGTAGAACTAGTACAATGCATTAGACTTCTCTTATTTGTAAGGAGAATCCTTCTATAGCCTCACTATGGCTCATTATGGTATTATCAGCTATTCTTACTTGCAAATGATTCTCGACTTTTTTCTACAAAAATTCTAAAAATAAAAATCTTTTTCCAAAACAGACAGAACAACCACTATCAATGTAAGCGTACAATCCTTATCTATTTATATCCCTATAAACATATATTTATTAGGATATAAATGCTGTTAGGAATAGTATTGGTGGCTTCATAACATATCTCCATAGTCATGCTTTTTACTAATCCATCCTCATAAAGTAGCTCACTAATGGTCCTTGTTTTATACCTGATAACTTTTCTATCCAAACTCATACTTCGACGTGCACAATGTCTTGCAGGTTCAATACTCATTCTGCTCATTTCACTGGTCATACTTATTGATATTGTCTTTTTTAAGCTCTTATTTAGCCGTTGAAGGTCATTCTCCCCGTTTTTATCATGCACTCATGCATCCTAATAATTAGGGTTCAACGGTAATTTTTCTATTCTCGTCGATTTTTATTATGTTCTTCTTATTGATTTTTGTGGGATTGACAAAGCTCAGTATCCAAGATCTATCCACTTTTATCCCAAACAGATTGAATTTTGTCCTTTGGATTTTTTTTGTAAAGGAGTAGGACTTTTAACTTTTTCTACCTTTGTCATTGTTCCCTTAGTTTTTGGATCTATAGTATTATCCAATTCATAGATTATTTTTCAAAATATCCTTAGTGGATAACCTCCTCTCATCATATCTATCCTAGCTATTTTTATCTTGAGGGATACAAAGTTTTTGACAAATTCATCTTTTAGGCTCACATAATTTTCAAGTTGGCAATTGAATCATATTGAACCATTACACAAATTAGTCTTTATCCATATGATAATTTGATTGTTAAATTTGATATGTCCTATATCACAAAGCAGAGCATAGAGATTAACAACTTTTCCATAATACTGCAATGGTATAATTTAAATTTGGCCACTTCTAGCATTGATATACCTGTATGTTCTATCCTTGTTATGCTTAAGAATGTTTTCCCAATTACTAAGATATGCTCCTCTCACATCATATTAACATTCTTTTATTTCTCAGTTCTCTTCCCTCATTTCACATACGTACTTACTCTTTAATTGAAAGATAGATTTTTTATGGATCATATCCTTTTGTATTATAGGAAGGACCCGATCTCGTTTGAAGTTTTCACTCTCATTATCTATTGCAAATTCTTCTCCTTGACTAATTGAGCTACTTTTCGTCATATGAATAGTTTCTTGATCACTTTATTCATATGTATCCTCGATTGCTATCTCAAGAATGCCTTTGTTTTTCAGGGGTAGATCTAGTGCTTGTTTATCTCTAAACTCAAAATAGTCTAAACTACCCGATGTTCCTACATGCTTGTTGCTCTTCCAATTTTTAAATTTGTTTGCATAGGGACCTATTTTCCATATGTCCAACACTTAAAACTATTTTTTTCTATAAGACAACAAGGGGCTTTTCTAAAAAAATCAACACCTTTTGGGACTTGGCTTGTTATAATACTTTCTTTTGTATTTTTCTCTCATTTGCTTATTAGATCTTTTTTTAAAAAAAAAATCTTTTTGGCCTCTTCTTAGGTTCATTTCCCCATTGATGAAGATTAAAGCGGTAGGCCAGAAATTATTTATTCATTTTCTTTGTTTTGAAGACCAAGACATTAATCATTAACCCATTTTCTTAAAAAAGAGTTTTTTGTACCAAGGGTATCAATGATATCCACTTTTTCAAGCAAAGTAATGTATTTTTCATTAATTATAAAATTTATCAGATAAGATAATTTGTCATAGAACATACCAAGATTGGTTTCATTATGCATAATTAATAATGTTGACTGAATTCAACAATATAATTCTCTAGATATTTTGCCACTCTCCATCTTTTTTTGGAATCAATTTTAGCTCCAATAATCAGTTTTGATTTCTTATGTAATTTTTTGAACATAATGGCTGGTGTTCTCATTATTCTTAACACATTTTTACCTTCCTCATCTAATGAGCCGTAACAGCTAGCTACAGCACCAGAAAAACTATTTCCGATATAGTTTAGTAAATTTAAAGCAGACCATGTGGAATGCAAGTTTAGGACACTATTCATACCCCTCTTCCAATGCTCAAATATTTATTTTCTATTATGAGCTCTATGAATGTTTAGGATGTACCTGTTTAGCTTATTGAGGTAAGGCTAATCTCTTCAAAAGATGTGATTTTTCTTAGGATGAACTCAAAGAAAAAGTTAGTTGTATATCCTATTAGAACATATCTAGGTCTCATAAAATGGGTATTTCTTCTATACGATTCACCTAACTCCTCAGATTTGTGGAATAGCATTGTTAACTAAATTGGATTCGATATCGTCAATATTGGGTTCTTGCTCAATTTCATGGGTTCCATTTTTAACCACTAATTTTTCATATTTTTATCAAGTTTTCTCGTAGCCTCTTCTAAACGAACAAGCCTCTTCTAAAGGAACAAGATCTAGATCTTCTAGTTAATCAAGTTCAACTCTTCTAACTAAACATTATTAGTCTCTTTGTTCTTTATCAAACATATTCTGTAACTCAGCTAGCTTGTACCACTGATAGTCCATCCTCTTCTTCTTCATTTTCCTTTTTAGATGATTTTTCAATTGATTTTCCTACTAATTTTTCAGTTTTTATGTCTTGTAAAGGAAATTGAATTTTGTTTTTGAGGTTTTGAAAATGATATTTATGCTAAAATGGAATACTAATACCTAAATTAGATTCTCCACTATGTCTATCCTTGTTGATTAAGGAAAGATGGATTACAAATAATTACTTTTTTACCTCCTTAACTTCAACCTTAATTTTCCCTAATTTAGATTTTAATTCTAAGACTATATAAGTGATATAGTTTAATTGCAATGCTAGTGAAGTAGTTCCATCTGATGTGCACACAATATGTGAATATTTATGAGCTGCACACATCGAAAAGTAGCACATAATATGTGAATAATTAGGAGCAACGTACATCAAAAAGCATTAAACATAGATAAGTAGCTTAATTAATTATTAGTTAAGATATAAGAACGTGGGTTTGTGACCAGATGAAAAAGGGCTTTGAGTAATATTTATGAGAAGAGTATCATATGCGCAAAATTAAAATTTTGAAAGTAAATTGTTTAAGGATCGAGGTAAGATATGCAAATATGAAAATTTTAGACAATAGATGAAAATAAATATAGTAAACTGTCCCCTTAAATATTTTACATAGAATATGGGACTTTTTAAATCCATTCTAATAATATGGTCCCCTAATTATGATTTCCACATAATAAAGGGTACCTATAGTAATTTTTTGTTGTTTTCAATTAGTCTTCGACACACCTAAACAAAATGTTGAATCTTAAGAATTTGTTCTTGCTAAACATGAATTAAGGGAAATCTTGATGCATCGTTCATAAACAAGACAACAACTAGTTTATCTTGAATGTTTCTTTCCATGACGTGTTCTTGCTTCGTTTAGTCCCTTTATTACTTGTAAAATTATGCAATTAATCAAAGTGATCACAATGCTTATTATCTTCTAACTATTTTTTAATTTCTTGATTAGCATGCACATTAACCTTATCTAAGATATCACAATAAAAGTTCATGCCTTTGGTCCTTAATAATTAAAATAGAAAAATTGACATGAAATTGGCACTGCTTGGAATTAATTGGATTATTACTCTAGAAGAGGCCATTGTTGAATTGATGATATCGGTGGGTGGATAGTACCTCTACCACTAGTTGTACAATAATGATCGAACCCAGCCCTTGGCTAGTTGTGCCTCGAACTTGAGTCAATCCCCGTCCAAGTTATGGGGATTGTTTTCCAAAAAAGATATGCATATTTTCCTAAAATATGACGGAAACTCTACTCATTATTACATAACTCGAGCTTCTTCAAACAAACTCGAAAGAGCAATCACTAAGACTTTGAAAGTGGGATTGTCGCCATTGGGCTATAATGGTTTCAACATCATAAAACAAATTCGTAACCATTCACATGAAGTGAAGCAGAGCAAGCCACCATGTTTAATTTACAGGAACATGTTAGGAGTTTGATTCAAGTTGTCGTCATGATGACTGGCAAAGTTCGTAGTCTAGGAGTTGATCCACTTTGGTCCTTGTTGACTTAGGGCCTTTGATGGAATCAAAGCAAGCTTAGGCCTGTGTTAAGGCAACTAGTAGCTGTAAATAAGGAGCCTAGGCAATGTTTAATCCAAAGCCGACCTTTGTTTAATTTTCAATTTCTGTTCAAAAATTTTCTTCAACTTCTAGCCTCGTTTTGAGTGGTCAAATAGGCTGTAATTTGCCTACTATACATGGGTGGATACCCTGAATGTGTAATGTACAATAAGCAATGATAGGTGTTTAAATTCGGAGTACTAATCAGATTATGAAACAAAAGCCCAGCAAAGGTCAATGTAGGCCTAGTTTTGTGCGCTTTTTTACTAAGAGCTTCTTAGGTAAGCAAATGGAGGAATTAAGGTCCAATATCTAGCAAATGATTATTAGACATCTCCAAATTTTTCCATCTTAATGATGTCGAATAGTTTCCTCCATTTGGGATGTTTAAGGATGCATCTAAGCAAGGAGAAATGCATAATTTCTGCTCATTATAGTTTAGCAAGTGATCCCCCTTTTCCTTCTAAATTCATTACACCTTTTACTTGTTTTTTATGGGATAATTATAATGCCCTAACCTTATTATTTAGTGTTTGTATAATTCCTGATGATTCTCTAGGAGATTAGGAGAAATCATTCTAGTGCTATGTACATTGGCATAAACCATTGTCAAAATTTTAGCTTTGAAATTTGAACAAAATGAGCTTGTTGCTTGCTATTTCCCTCTACAGAAATCTCATTTTTTATCTCCCATTAAGACTGGTGAATGTGTGTCTTACCTTTAAGTTAACTCTTACTATATAAGCTTTAAAAAGTTAATTGGCCGGGTTAATTTATCTAAGTTTAGATTGTTGGATTTCAAGTTTGTTCATCTTGGGGTTTTGTCTTTTGAATATTATTGTGGGTTTGATCTTCATCTCTGTTGAAATTCTATCTCGAAGATTCACTATAAGAAAGAGTGAAATTTGTGGCCGTTTTCTTTCTGACCACCTAAAAACAGTCAAAATTTCTGACTAATAGCGGGTGGTGAGAAATTTCTAACCAAAGGTTAGGTAGTGTGAATTTTGTTACATTTTGTAGACGATTTTCACTTTACTATGAATTTGGTAATAATTTCAATATTTCAAAATTCATACAGTTTTTCATATGTTTTTAAGGATATGACTTATTTTGTGACTGTTAAAAAAAAAAAATAGCTTGTGTTTATAAAGTTGGAAAAGTAGCAAAGAGACCCTATTTCAAACAATAAAATATCAAGCCTTAGCTTCTCACTTCCTCCCCCCCACCTCACTATTTCGGTGGCTTCTTACTCATCAATCCGCTCTCCCAATGGCATAATCTCTGGCTGTACCTACCTCTTTCTCCCCCTACCCAATGACGCTTCTCTCTAATGATTCCATACCTTTCCTCTAGGGCAGCAGACTTGTTGATATTTGTGTGTCTCTCTTCTTCTGTCATGATCGAGACTTCTTTACTCTATGATGCTTTCCTTGCTTAGCTTAATGTTGGGCTGAGAATTGGATGATATTGTCTACGAGACTCCCTGGATCATTCTCATGCATATTTTGCCTCTCTGGACCTGGTGGGCTATTGTGTCAAATGTGAACAACCATATAATCATTGAGTGCTTACCAAAAAATTCTACTTTATTTTCTTGGTCAATCATTATATCGGTTGCTTGTGATAGGGGAGGAGATTTCTAAATGTTCCTTTTTAAATTCTCTCATGAAGGCTGGAATACAACTGTTATGTCTCCAGACCTGTTAGCTAATGAAAAGATGAAGACGCAGTGTAGCTATATTACCCTCTTGACACTTCATAACAGTCAACGTAGAGTCAGACAACATGCTTCCCTCAACAAAGTTCAAGTTAGAGCTACTGCTTGTCCTATCCCCATTGCTTACTCCTTTATTCAGATTTTTGTCTACACTCATTGCCACATTCAGATTCTTCCCAAGCTTTGACAACTTTTTACCTGCAAAATGTTGCTTTGACTTCTCCCAATTAGTTTCAGAATTTGAGCCCTCCATATAAGACCTAATGCTGAAAACCATGTTCTAATAGCTGGTACCAACTCCCTCAATTCCCTTTCTTGTGTCTCCACAGATAGCACAACTTGATTTACAACTTGATAAGGGTGCTTATTTAAACCATTCCTATTCTGTGATCCTAATCGTTCCTTTATCTCACTAATTGAATTTTGGCTACTACCTGTCGAGATGCACATGGCTACTTCCACCATTAAGTCAGTTTGTACCTTCTCAATATCCTCAATAGATGGGATGAGGATTAACATCTTTAGTAGAGGTTGAGGCATGCATACATTCATAGTATCAAAAATAACCCTACCAAATGCTTGGGAGCACTTCTTGAAAGGATTATCACATTCATCCCCAACATCCTTTAGTGGTGCCTTTTTAAAATTAGAGGTGCACGTCTTCTCTAGTCTACTTAACTCCCTCCTTAACTATTCATTCTTAGCGTCAAGTTGTATGTCAATGAAAAGGTCTTAACTGGCCTCTTCTCTCAACCCTAAGTTTAATAAAGCTTGGGCTCCCTAAATTGAGCTTTGATATTAAAGAAATTAAAACTTATAACCAAATTGCATTTATTCTTGGCTAGTTCCAACTCTTTCAGTTTCAACTAATAAGCAACTTATTCAAATTAGTTTAAATCACTAGCTCCTCCGTCAACTTAGTGTCTTTGTCGTTCCTAGGATCAACCACACATAAAATTTTAAGAGATTTGTTATACCATTAAGGGTAAGGCTGTAAGCCTTTGTCTTGAAGAATTTGTTGCCTTCCTCTTTTGATGTTTTTGATTTCAAAATTGCTCCATCAAGACATCTCAACCTTATGATAATTCTTTTCACATCCTCATCAAATTCATCTTGGATTCGATTTTCGAATAGTTTAGCAAATAGAAATCTAGAATGACCAGCCATGTTACACTGGTGAACTTGACTCGGCTTTGCTCCAATCATTCAATCTTGTCCCATACTTCTTGCGATTGGGGTAGTAAACACCACACGACAAAGCAAGTTATGTCTCATTCTTTAACTTCGAGTTTCTTTGAATTAAGGATAACTCCTTTGTCCAATTTCTAGGCAGGACCTGCTGGGTAGATAAGTATAAATTAGTCATAGGAATTGGACTACTTAGGGTCAGGGATTTGCATTTACAATCACACAGAGCAGAAAAATAAGAAAAAAAAGGAAGGTAGGAGTTACAGGCCAAGGCGCAACTGCCGATGGCTGTCGGAGATTGTTAGGCGATAATTTGTCGCATTTTACATGCCCTTTTCACCTAATCTTAGCTCGTATAATAACGTAATCTTTAGAGTTTTTCTTGTTTTATTAAGTATTGTTTGAGATTTTTACTTGTTTTGTTTATTCTTGCAGGTAATAAGTTGAACCAAGCAAATATCGCGAAAAAGGGTAGAAAAGGATCAAAACAGGCGAAAAGGCGGAAAAACGGGAGCCGGCCTCGTGCCACATGGCACGGTGCAGCTGTGCCACCTAGGCACGGTCGTGTCCCTCGTTTCCTTCGGTTCTTCGCGGCCCGCCTTGTCTTCTATTTAATCGTCTTTTCTCGACCTTATTCGGGGGCTTCTTCTTCCACTTCCTTAGGGTAGTTTAGTTTATGTTTTTAGCCAATAAAAACCCCTTTGAAGGGATTAGATTAGGATTTTAGTGGTATTGATTTGAGATTGAGGCTTGTGGATTCCAAGTTCGTTCATTCAATTCAAGCATAAGTCTTCTTCGCTCTCTCTTATTATTCAGTTTTATTCTTACTTTATCTTATTAGTTTAGATTGTATTAGTTTAAGTGTTTAGTTTTGATTGTTAATTCATGTTTTGTTTGGTTGTTAGATTTCATTCTCTTTCATTCAGTTCATGCTTATTACGTTCTTCGTTAGTTTAGGTTTAGATTTAGGTTTTTGTATTTTGTTAATGATTAGTTGTTAGAATTTGTGGACTTGGGTTGTAATTAGCCTTTTGACGGCTAATTGATGTTGGCCTAGCCATACACAATCTATGCTTAGAACCTAGAGGTTTCCCTTACGCCTGCCAAGTATTCGATGAAATGCTTGAGAGAGCTTTCATCCATATTTTTAGACGCTTGACTTATGCAGAGAAATGAGATCAATTAGCTAGTGTGGGAGCGGGGATGGCCGAGTTCGGGACATGAAAATAGTACTCGAATCGAGTTAGGTCGAGGTTGCT